>KZ506446.1:42203-54164 GCA_002844005.1 Limosa lapponica baueri
GGATCATCTGTTGAAAACCAACCAAATTCTACTCACCCAGTTAAGCCAAGAATGTAAACAACTGTCAGAGCGAAGAAACCCCTCATTTCACTCCAATCTCAGAGGAGTGTCTTTAAACCTATATTTTTGCAAGCATGTATTTTCACCTTGTTTGAACTCTACACACAGCACTATATACAGGATACATTCTTATTCTTCTCAAGTTCATTCTCTGCTCATCTTATGATGGTGTGTAACAACCTCATTCACATGAGGTTCATTCACCTCCATGCCCACCGCTTTCGGCAACACAGCATCAAGGCCTACAGCATTTTTCAAAGTCAAAATTATAAAACTGGTTATTTTGCTGTCTTCACTTCCATACAAATACACACTCAGAGAGTCAAAAGTACTTACTTAATCTGGAAAAATAAATTATTTGGAAGATCGCTGCTCAAAACGTGAATTTTGGTCATGATCTGTGACACTGCCAAAGACTATGTAGTCTGTCATGAACAATTTTTCTAACAAAAAGATTATTGCCACAAAAAGCGTTGCGCCAATATAATTACCACATTGTCAAATGCAATGAGCGTACAGCACCTCAAGCAACATAAGTAAACTGATGGGGTCTGAAGTTTGTTTCGTACAAAGACTGTTGCCCAACTGTTCAATATAGAGTATTGCTCACTTTAGCATCAACACTAACTCCAGCACAGATCAACAGTCCCACACACAATTCTCAGCTGTAGGTTAAGCAAATCAGTCTTTCTTTGCACTAAAATGGAGTAGGACCGTTTAACGGGTAGTTTAAGGAACAGCTTGGCAAATAGGAAAAGAACAGTATCTTTTTCGATTGTTTTGGTTTTAGTGAAAATCTGACTGCCTCTCCATTCAACAGTCTTCAGTGGGGACTTCAATTACTTTACATTCTGGACTAGGAGGCACCCACACCACTAAAATAAAGTCTTAGTTGACAAACATTATCAACCGTGTTTTACACTAGATTTCCTCTGCTTCCCTGTGCAAAGGACAAAAGCTACAATATCATCAACACAAACCAAATATTGAAATACGAGTTTTCTGAAAAATGAGAACTTAGGGAGTAAGCTATTTAAAATTAAAACATATAGCAAGCTTTACTAAAACCCTGACTTTATCAAATCCATTAGCACAAGGTTTCAGCAGTTCGAAAACATTAAAAGGGCCTCATTTATTTTTGTATTAGTCTCTTGTGTATCTATTAAAAAATTACCTGAAGGCTGAGAACCTACATGTCTCATGAAACTTTCTGCAGATATGGAAACTTCAAAAAACATGGATTTGTAAAGAAAACAATGACAAAACAAATGCATTTAAAGTGAGAATAGCAATGTTATTTTTGTCTTTTAAATCCCGATAAATCTTATCATATGAGAAGCTTAGCAACACAAGGACTGAAATTCAAATGCTTTAAAACATAACTAAATACATATTTAATAATGCTGGCTTTCTGGTTTTTAGACAAATATTGCAAAGTGTTATTTAAGCTTTCCTGTACCTTTTCAAAGGCACCTTCGAAATAATTCCGCTTTTACATTTACATAAAAGTGTAAGAGAACTACAACTAGTAACCACATTAGCTCATTTTTTTCTAAACTATTTTCTTAGAAAAACAAGTAATTTTTCAGCTTCCAAGTAAACTATAAAATATAAGCAAATTCAACTTGGAGCATTTAGAAAGGGTATGAATGCATCATATATGTCAGCTACTGTGTGGGAGAAAAAGCTGAAAACAAATAGCTATGAAAAAGTTTAATTACTGCAATACTGAGTGTTAATCATATAATATCAATAAAACTGAAAGATGTAAACAGGTAATTTTGGATTAAGCAAAGTTACTTGTCATCAGTATTGCTCCAAGTGAACTTGCTCTCAGGCGCTAACATATTTACAAATATCGTGACTTCTTTTCCTGAAGACGCTGGAAACACACGGATGCTATTAGACAGGAATTTACTGTGGGTCCTCTAAGCAAAGACGCAATGACTTCATTGAGCTGCATGACTAACACAACTTCCCCTTATTAAAAATTCCAAACAAACAGGTGCTTCACACCAGGTCTACTTCTAAAATTGCTTTCTTTTTATTCTCAGGGATACATCAAGAGCTGAGGGAGAATTCATGCAGTATAGATCAGTCAGGCATTGACAGCACATCACACTTTGACAAGCTGCTTGGCTCTGTTTAAAGTCTAAGTTAGGCCTTGGCCCATCAAGGCCATGGCTATTGAATTATTGACAGCCTCTCACTGTGGTGCAAAGGGAAGGAGTGCTATAGCCTCAGTTCAATAAAGATGAAATGGAAACCCTCTCTGAAGCTTACTTTAGCACGTTAAAGGAGTTTTAATGGTCTTGTTTAAAATTCAGTAAGAGAATACATTACACTGATTATATTTTCACCAGCTAAACAAAAAGTTTGGGAAGCCGTGGAGATTATAAATGAGAAGAAAACTATGCAAAGTACGAATTTGATCTGCACCAAGAAGTTGACTAACGTTTCAAACTCATTTCAAACCATCCAGCTTTACATACTTAACAATTTTTCACCACTCTGTACCTTATGCCACATGTAGTCAAGGGTTAACAATAACGTAGACGTTCATCATCCTAAAATACAGGCTGACTTTCGTAATAGTTACTTTCTGCTGATGCCATTAAATCTCCAAGCTCACACAATGGCCAGTCCATGTTCACAATCTATCATCCGCAGTAGTTCTACATCTCTTTTCCTTTCAGGCTATCCAAAGTGCAGTAAAGGGGTGTCAGTAAGTAACTGGCTACCCGAGGTCTGGTAGGTTTGTTTGTTTGTTCTTCCAACAGAACTCTTCGACAAAGTAAATCACCATTCTTCCACAAGTAGCTGATTAATATTAACAGTTCTGATCTTCTTATATAATCTCTTTTCTTCTTCAAATTTATACCTGCCAAGCTTTACTTGTGTTTTAATAGCTGATGTCAGACAGGCAACAAGCAGAAAGTTCCATCTCAGGACTATAATTTTAAATACAATAAGACTCACATCAACTGTCGCACAGACATGTGGAAAATTATTCCACACGGACTTCTAAAGTGCATCCTAAAAGCTTCAAAGAATGAGTACGTTTTAAAAAGAATTTAAATTGATGATCGGGGCCAGGGAGGGTGGGGGGTGGGTGGGGGTGAAGCAATTTGTCTAATGTGACCCTATACTCATTTCTCCAACATCACTTCCAATATGCTGCCTCCTGTCAAATCAACAAATAGAGCCTAACAGCACATCTAAATTTGCGTTCATTTGCCTTCTGCAGGATTATCTTTGCCACGTCAAGCATTATAAGTAAATCAAAGATGCTTCTCAGGGGCTGTAAGAGTAGGGCTAATCTCCAGACAAATATTTAGAAGGCAGCTTAGCCTGTTCTGGCTTTAATCGTTTCCAACTGATTTGACTTATTCTAATTACAGCCTTTATGTTATAAAAGCCATTTTTATGTTGCTGAGGAGCAGTTTCACTGCAAATACATGAAATTTTGCTGAGTTTCTGTTCCCATGTCGATTATGGAAATGGTACTCTACAGCTTTCCTCTAATTAGAAAAACACACTGCACAGAGCATCAACAATTTTTAACATTAATAACAGAGTGACAGTGTCCTTTTGTGTGTCTTTAAATAATTTCTCAAAATATGACACCACAAAGCCACCGTATCCCACTTGGGTATCGTACTAGGAGCAATTTTCACATTTTTGCATATTATATTTATTCAAACACAGAACAGCATCTTTGAAGAAGCTGTTTAGTAATTTAACCTAACAGAATAAGATAATTAAACTTCTGGATAGTTTATGGCGAGGTGCTTTCCAAGCCCATGAACTTGGAAAATTCAAACACTCATACACAAAGCAAATTAAACATATCCTTTGACAAATCAGACAGCACGGCTATTTGTTACTTTTAGTACTTACTTACCATGCTATCAGTTCCCATAATGAACAGACGGCTGAGATAATACAGTTTTGGTTTTCATCAACTCAGAGACTTTTCTTGCTGTTTAATGGAAATCTAACTGTGTTACCCAAATGCTGCGGACAATAGAAATCAAGGCAGAAGAGCCACAGAGAATGTAGCATACATCCATTCCAACCCCAATACGTTACTAAATAATACTTCCCTTTAACAGAAAAGACCTTTTCATTTATTGTAAAAGATGATCCCAGAAAGAGTAGTTATGATGAAACAGAAATAAGGCATCAGATAATATTTATTACTTCTGCTATTACTCTATGTAACAGATGACTCCAAATGTAACTACCTTCCCGTCTCTGTGCAAAAACAATCAACATTACTATCTTGATAGGATAAGAAAAACAAACAGGAGATTAAAGCACTAAGAGCTGGTATGATTTTTTTTTGCATACAGAAAAGATGCTCTGGGAGTCAAAACAGAAGGAAATGGCAACTCAAGTTTCTACTTTGGATACATACGCTTACAAATACAAAAAAAGCAAAACTACACAATATTCCTCAAAATCCTTCTAGCCTCCTACACTGCTTAACTTAGAGACATCCTGGGAGGAAGGTGCACTCTGCACATTTAGTAACCCTTGCTGCTTTTATCTTGAGTTTTGCAATGTTAGAAAGAAGGTTGATGAAAACAATGTAGGGAAGCAGCCAGGAGCAGAAGGCTGTCATTATTATGTTTCTGAGGTGGATACTGGTTTTATATTTAGCTGGTGGTGCAAATATTTTTTATACAAGATACGGTATATACTGTCACAGTAATAGAGTAAGTTATATTGAGCTTCAGATACACTCGCTACTGAGGCACACAATCTCCTGTGGGTGTTCCCCACAATCCCCTGAGATTACCTCTCTTCCAGACTGAGTGTCAGCCAGCTGCTGTATCAGGAATACTTCAGATGGTTTGGTTTTGGTTTTTTTTTCAGATCCTGATGGCTATCAGAAGCCAAGTGACTCTTTCTAATGCACTGTGTAGATTCAATACAAGTTTGGGTTTTTTTCCTGAACTGCACATCCTCACTGCATTGTCCATTTGTAGCACATATAAAACATATTACATCATTTGCGATGCAGGTCTAGTGTAAAAGCATTCAGGAACAGAAAATTAAAAACATGACTACTTGTTTACTTGAAATATTGTTCACTGGGCACATTACACCAGTTCTCCAGATTGTTGGCTCTGTTTGCAAACCAAATTTATTTTGGCTTAGATCACCACATTTCTCACGTGGCTGTCATCCTCGCTATTCAAGAGACATCTATTCAGCCCATCACAGAAGCAAAAACTTTCTATCAGTCTTAGAGCTGAATGTTCAAATTATACCCCAAAGTCCTGCTGTCTTTAGGTAACCATCAAAGGATGAGGCTGAAGAATAATCTTTGTCTGTAACTTCCGCACTGCCAAATCTTCAAAATTTCCCACAACCTAAATGGTAAGCAAGAAGGTTCCTCAGGAAAGCAACAGAACTGATGCAAGAGAGAGCAAAAATGCTTACCTTTCACTATTCTATATAAAGAAGCATATATAATATTAGAATCACTGAAACCAAGTAACTTTTTCAAGGTATGAAAGAAAAGACAGCAAGCATTTTCAGATGTGATTATCTCCCACTTTGATATCCCGGTGCAATCTGGTGTTTTCTATTGTAAAGGAATAGACTCGTCGCTGTTAGGAAATTGAGATCTTGATGCCTCTGTGAACAGAATTATTAGCATAGCCATGCTGACTGTACAAACGCTCCTCTGTTCTTAGACCACTTCTTCGTAAGGTAATCCCTCCCTAAAAACAAATTGTGTTTGGGACTTCTTAATGAAGTAAAATTCTAAGCAGTAGATATGTTTCCTCCTCTCTCTGCAACACTGAAGAGGAGACACGTTATGTGTCCACCTGTCAGGGAAAAGGTTAATATGGATTGTCACACAGGAAAAGTTAGTGAACTGTGGGTCTTACATGAAAATTCAAGTCATAAAAGCATTGAGATGCTTTTACAGAAGGAACTTTGCAAGGAGCAGAGGGGCTGAAGTTGATAAACAGTTGCACTTTTTAAAAGAAAAACCTTCCAGATATCATAAAGGTATCACATTTTATAGTTTACATCAGCATCTGTCTGCAGAGGACAAAGATTAAATCTTTGTAAAAGGCACAGTATCTCTCATCTACTTATTAATTGGTCTTTGCCCCCAAAATACTTGATACTAGTCAGTTTTGAAGAGGAATGCTTGACCAAAGAGCAAAAGATATGGTCTAAAATATTAGCAATGGGGTTGCTACAATTTCACATTAAAGAACTAATTCTCAACAAAAAATGCCATAAGTTTTCTAGAGTTTTTAACTATACCATAGAATTAACGTAAAAATATCCTTGACATTGTCTAGAAGCTTCTCATAAAACTGAACAATGTTTAGAGTAGATCAAGCACCAAAATACTTCTTGCCTTAGACTGTCAATTTTGCTTGCTTATGCAGGGTTTTGTTTTTATTTTTACATATACAAACTTCTGTAAGCAAACCATAGATAATTTCAGGAACAAGAAAGAAAAAACTGAATAATGTCCTCAATAGAGAAATTTTCTATATGCATCATCTCTGCCATTTAAAGAAGACAGGACTTAGAATGTCCCATACAGGACACTGGAGGTTCCAAATGCAGTTCTGAGCTGTCCTGATTTGGATACGTACTAGCAGAAGGTGTATTTCAAAATATTTTTTTATGGTCACAGGGAACATAAAAACATTCCTGACACTACCCAACTCCTTATACTTCTTTGTCTTCTTTCCTTTCTCCAATAATGCCATAGTTCACTGAACAGCTTGCAGAAGAAGGGACTGTTTCCAAAAGGCGGTGCCAGTCCCCCACTGAGCTCTGCAGTGTCCTCTCACAGGTACTGACCCAAATCTGGGTATGGATATGGGTGAACAAGACTGGGAATTTGACTTAGGCTAAATTAACCCAGAACAAATTGGTTAGCTTCACCCAGATGAGTTTCATGACTTGGTTCAATGAACAGCTGCACAAACACTTACACAGGTAGAGGGAAGGGCAGGATTTCCTTATTCCTTTGAGTGTTATTTCCCCAGGGAGGTGGGTGAGGTCTGGAGCCGTATTTTCCCACTCTCCGACAGAAGCCACCCGCTACCCAAGACAGTAATGGGAGGTATACAATAAGAAGATTCCATCAGCCTTTTGCTGATTGTCCTCTGTAGACTACAGACAGAAAAGCTGCTAGAAATGCTTTGGTTTGCTATAATTTTTAATATATGCTCAAAAAATTGGTAATTCTCTACAAGTTGATTTAAAAAATTCCACAATATCACTCAAAATATCAGCTCTAGTCACCCAGAGATATATCATTTCTGGAGTCATTGAAGCCTGCCCCATCTCCCCACCCCTAAAATTGTGGTAACATGCACGTTACAGAGCCTGACTTTTGCTGAAGTACAGTCTGGGCCTCAATAACAGAACTGCTCATTGCACTGCAATTTTTAAAAGCCTTTTGTCAGAAATGAGATTCTAAAAATACCTGTGCCTGACAATTAAAGGAAAAAGAAGCAAAAGTAACACTAAAGGTCAACGTTTGGTGTTCCATATCTGTATTACTCATGATACTTCAGTACAACACACAATTCAATTTTACTCTTAGAGACCAAACTGAATTTCCTCCTGTGGAAATTATCAAAGCAGGTTTTTTCCACTCTTACCAATTTTCACATTTTTATCCTAAAATCACACGAGGCAAACAGGACATCCAAATGGTATTTAAACAGTCACTGTGAAGCAAGGAACTGCACTTTGAAGGAACCAGAACATCAATGTGCTAACAGATGATTCACTGAAGACATGGAAAAGGAACTGCATGCCAATATCATACATCTCAGGAACTTGGAGTGTCTGCAACCATAAATAGAGCTGTGCTTCATTTCTGATGCACTGTGGCTTTGGACACATTGTAGGGCAGGTGCATTCTGAAAGGCTCTGCAGTCCTTGCCCCTTTCTACTTGATGCACCTGGGTTTTCCTTCCAGAGACAGCGGGAGAGGAGACTGCGTGCACAGTTTTTATCCTGACATAGACTCACAATGTGTCCCGAGCGGTTACTTGGAATTCGAAATCACTTCTAGCCACAACCTGCATGTGGGATACCACAGCACACCCCAGGAGAAATGCTGTATTGCATTAGACTAGGCTGGGCATGAGAGACTTTGAGGGATGAAAGAACAGAGTCCTGCAACGTCCAATTTTACAATTCATTGCGGGGTAAACTACAGCACACTGTTCATATCACAAAATCCAAACGCATTCAGATTTCATCCATCTCACACTATCTTCTTCACCTTAACAAACATCACTAATAGTCCTGTTGCTTCAGGGCAGTGATTTTGCACACTTCCATATATCCATATGGACATGTACTTTCTGGGCTGCGATCACCAGCTAAAAACTGTTTTCCTTTTCTGTTACAACACTCCATTACTTCAAGCCCTCCAAGAAAGAACAGATCAACAGAAAAGTTTAACTAACAAAGTGAATCTACTAATATGATACAGAAATCTACTTTTTAGATAAATCCATAACCTTTAATGCTTTGTCCTATCACAATTAATAGCTCACAGGACTAGAAGAGTTTTTTTCCTGCGTAATTGTGGAAATACAAAATTCCAGCAGCACTTAAAAAAAAACCAAAACCAAAATGAATCAGAGTCTCTTTTCTTTATGAGAATAGCACAGAAGTCTAAGAACCAAAAGCTGCTATTTGGTGTCCTTTAAAAAATGAATTGGCAGAATTTCACCTTACAACGAAGGCACACTTATTACTTAAATAAACGAAACAGACTTTAAAGTCCTGGATATTAAGCAGTCCTACAGCTCTGGAATATAGATGCCCTGTCAGGCAGTAGTTTACTGCAATGTGTCTTGTGAAGAGACTACACACATTTTCTATGGTTCTGCATCTAGCACCTTCAAAAAGCATGAAAAACAATTCACAAATAGTTCTGAAAAGCTTTTTTGCTTATGGCTTTACAATACTAGAAGCTCAGCAGCTTCTATATAATAGAATTTATGTCATTTTTAATGTTTACTATTTGCCACATTGAGAAAAAACACAAATGAATATTCAAGAGAAAACAGTTTATTCATCTGTCTTCCATTTCCAACAAAAGAAGATAAATGATAGGAGTTATTACTTGGCTTCCTTATGCAAATTTATGGGATACACTTTTGCAGCCATATTAAAAATGAGAAACACAATGTATAATTGAAGACAGAATGTAAGGACTAAAGAATAACAGTTCCTGATCAAAACGTTCCCTCGAAAATGGGTTCCATAACAGAGTTCAGTTACATCTTGGATTCCCCAATGACCTAACCACATGTTTCCAAGGATTTAACACGTGATAAGAATTTCTGGACTAGCACACCTTATAACAGGGATGGTTTTTTTCTATATATTTGACAGCTCCAGACAGGACAACAGCAGTATGCTAAATGAAAAAGTAAGGAGCAGTGATTTTGGAGTGATTCAGACTATTGTTACTGCTCTATCTGCTTTTGCCAGTCAAATGAAAAGAGGCACGAACACTAGCTCCAGAATTTTTCCATACTTAGTACTGCTCTTAAATAACAAAAGCCTGAGCTTGAAAAGAGCATTCTGACAAAGAGCAAAATAATGCTTACTGTTTTTAAAGAAGATGTGTGTTGAAAATGTATTGACAAAATACATGATAGACCTGTGACAAATGCAGAAGCTGTGAAACGCTTTACGAATTCAGGCTAGACAGATGCATTTATTTAGCTAGCTATACATGTGCGTGTGTACTGCGTATAAAATAATCTCTCAACAATCTGAAAGCAGAAAACTTTCTCCAGTTTTGTTTGTTCTTGTCCTGTAGAATCGAATAAAATAAGGAATTTTGATTCCAGGTGACACTTCTGAGGTTTCTGTGTCCCTCCATAGAATGAGCTAGCTGTCTGAGCTAATACCTAGTAGCATTTTCCTACATTTTAACAGTCTACTTCAAGTTGTTCATGAATGTTAAAATATAACTTGCTCATATTATGTGCTCTAAAGCACATAAAATATATTCACTATATTCATTAAAGTGTTCTTGGAATATACCTTTATCGTCAGGAAAATTAATCTCAAGATTAGAAAGGAGATCAATGAAATGATAAAGAGAGATAGTTAGGTAAACTGTGATGCCACCTCTTTTGTTCCTTGCATCTCAACCAACCTACCAGCTCAGGAGATGTTCTTGTTAACTGCCACCTTTGAATTTTTGCACTTGAACTAGATATTTTAACTCAGACAGTAACCTTAATTACAGCCCCTGTAATACAAACATACACTTTAACTTGTAGCCCAGTGGTAGATTCTGTAAATCCAAGACACTGTGATTAAAACATTACACATACGCACTGCACTTGATGCGTGCTGTGAATCTTAAAAAAGGACATTTATTCACTGACCTCAAAAACCAAACCCAAGTCAGTTTGCTGTCAGACACTTCTCAAATTGTGCTTTTTTAAATACATGACTGGAGTTTCTTTAAAACAAACTAATTAAAATAATTAAGAACTCTGTGAGTGAAGTAGTAGTAAAGAATAAAACAACGTTATTTTTAAAAAAATAAAACTAACAAAATAATAAATGCCCATTTGATAGGTTTCACAGGTGGGTCCAAATAAAAAGTGGTGAATATTTAGAAATTTTCACTCAGGCCCTTCGTATTAGTTTTTCATTGTAACTAATACTTGGAAAAGTTAACTCTTCATTATCACCCTTTCATTGGTGCTGTTCTCACTTGTAAATTTATGCCATTATCACTTCAAAAGTATTACATCAGTTACCTGTCACCAGGGCTGCAATTAAAGTAATGTTTAGAGAAAGTGAAGTCTATTTGCCTATTGATGCAGGGAGAAATTCTTTGTAATTTTAATCGGGATTACATGCATGTGCTGATAAAAGATAAGACCTGTTAGTTTCATTACTTTGCTTTAATCTTTGGGTATTCTGCTTTACGGTTTTTGTTCTCCAATTTTAAAAATGCTCATTGTGATGTTTTGAAAGGAATACCAAATAACATTAAAATAGCGCTAGAAGCTGAACACTGTTATTAGATAAAAGTGGCTCTAATGCATTAGGAGGTGTTGAGTTAATAGGAAAACAGCTTTGATTCACTAGCCTCTGTCTAACATGCCACTACAACAGAAGTAAAAAGGCAGTGGGCAACTCCCCTCTAATCACCTCCTGTTAGCTGCAACTATAGGCAAATTGCTAGTGAGGATTAAGTGGGGAGACTATCACAGGATCAGTGTCAAGCAGAAAAAAGACTCAATTTGTGAGCAATCATGACTCCCTAATCACTCCTCTAAGAGCTTTAGGAATTACTAGCAGTAGTCTTCAGAAGTGTGGACACATCATAAGTACCGACCTACAGAGATAAGAAATCTCTTTTTACCACGAAATAGATGATTATGACAGATAGATAGAGCAGCTAAGTATATAGATAATAAAAGAAATGAAAGCTGAAAAAATAAATAATTTGCCTTCACCAATCCTGTACATTGTTCAGATTACTGAGATTATGATACGTGTGTGTCAACATAGTGAATGCAAACTGAGATAAGCTAAGACTCGCATGGTTTGGAGGCAGTATTAAAAACAAATCTGTCACTTACAATAGTTCGGGTATTTTCTTCATGTTGCAATACTGTTCCACGTATGAACAGTGGAAGAGATTCTTCAAGCAGTTGTTACATGCACATTACATAATTCCCTGTCAATTATTTTATTCCCAATTACTTGCACTTTTAGTAAAAAATAAAATAAAATTACAAATGCAAACACCTACTATTTAATTTGGAGACCATCTTACAGATAACATCTTTTTTTTTTTTTTGTATCATAACCCTGCCTTAGATTATAAAATTCAATAAAGACTACGAG
>KZ506446.1:122914-143303 GCA_002844005.1 Limosa lapponica baueri
CTGTTTCCAAACCCATATATTTCTTTATTTCATTACAAACTTTCAAGAATTTTCTGAAACTGAAAACTGATTTTAAAAATGAAAGACAAGAAAAAAGAACAAGCAAATAGATGAACACTAGTTTTATATATAATTTATATACACACAAATAAAATATACAATCTTATTTGTTTAATTTCTGCAGAATTTTGTTAAAAGGCATATATTATTAATGAAAATGAATCTGCAGTTTTAAAAATTAACAGCAATGTAAGACTTTAGTCACATTGGACTGAAAACTCCCAGGTGAATCACAGCTAAGCAGCTCATCCAATACACACGTTTTTAAAATTTGTCAATTAAAGACAATTTTGCACCAATAATACAATGCATTATTTGAACTGGTTACTGTAAGAGACTATAATTATTCTACACAGAAATTGACTGAACAATCAATCTTCCAAAATCTGATAGGGTAGTTCTGTTATGAACTTCCCTCCTAGAAAGAAGCTGGTTTTAAAGGTGAATAGCACAGGTTAAGCAAGCTAAGGTGGCAGTAGAAGGTCACAAAATACGTTAAGTACTTCAGGTCCAGCAGTTTAATATCATAATTTTATGTTTTAGCACAGAACTAAAGCTACTGACAGGAGTGGTCTAACAGTGATTTCACTGCAGACTTGCTAAAAAGTCATCTGAAATGAGAAGGAAATAGAAACCGCTGTACAGTACAGACGCACACAGAAAGAAAGCGAGCCAGAAGTACACCTGAAAACTGGCTTACACATTCAGGCAGAACAAGAAAAATAAAGATGATGCAAGAAGGGCCAAGGTTTTGATCCCACCTGCGTATAATACTCTAATGGTGCATTAGAGAATGACTGAAATATTCCCACAGGCAAAGGCAGATGTCTAGTTCTGCTGTGGTTCAAGGTAAAAAAACTTTAGCAACTTCCTTGGAGCCACGCTGCCTGGAAAAAGGCAGGTCCCTGCAATGCAGTCATCAGCCAAAAAATGATGTATGCTCTAATCAGATCCTGACAGAAGAAATCTATTTAGAACATCTTTCTGCCAAATAATTAATTCTTCTTAATGCCTATATCTAGTTCAAAATACCACAAACAATGGTTCTTCCAAATGCTATACAACACCAATGAACTTCAAATAATTTCTACCGCCTTCCAACATTGGCCTAACTTTCCTATCTCACAGATCATAAATAATTCAGGTACCACTTTGGCACCCTCTTCGTAGCTTATGCTATGTCATATTTGATTCCTTTAAGCTCTTCTTCAAGCCTCCCATTTCCTGGCCACCTTTCCTATTCTCCAGATGCTCTCAATTTTCTCTTTAAGATTTCTCAGTGTTTTCTGGTAAAGGAAAACCCAGAACCGAGAGGATAAAGTAGTTTCCAAGTCTCCTGGTAGTTTCTATCATCCACAGCAACTTTAGATCATTGTCCCTAAAGAAGCATTACCAGATCAGTACCGTGCACGCTCCAACAGAGAAGGCAAGCTGCTAATGATTAGTATTGCGTGAGGTAAGTAGATCCAGGCATCAAAGGAAATATTTGTAAATAGAAAAAGCTGTCCTGCATGTCTTCCCTCACCCTCCCAACCATAACCGCTGCCACTTTTATAACCACTGTAATTGTCTTCCAAAGACTATTTCCACCTTTCTGCAAAAACAATTTGGGACCAAAGGCTCTTCAAGGGCACCAGAAGCAATGTCCAGACTTGACTCCTGTCCTCAGCTGACTCCATTGCACTCTTCTAAGACAAAGCTTGAAGTACATGTAGGAGCTGTTCATGCCAAATATCAATTCCCCAGCCAACTCCTATTATACTTAACAGTAGAACCAAAATACAACATGGATATTTCAGTGATTTTTAAAGTAGAAAATATCACATATACAAATCAAAGATATCTACTGATCTCATACAAGCATGGTGGCTCTCAGAGTTCAAGTTTATTAAGCATCTCAGTTTACACTAGTATACAGGGCAAAGATACAGAAACCGTTTACAACTGGGAGAGCTCACCTTTTTCAACTATGTGGAACACTTGTGGGATACAGCACATTTGCTATTAACACACTCTTTTACCAACTTAAAGTTTCTACTTGAAAATTAGATTAGCTCTTAGGAGCTGCAGTTCAAGATGAACCTAGCTGATTTTTTCATTCAGAAACCAACAACGCCTTAGTTCCGCTGAAGTTCAACTTCCTAGCCTTTTCCTTTTAAACATACAATGGTGGCAAACTCAGAGATTTCAAAGAGAAGTAATTTCAGTCCCGCTGACTATGAGAGCTTAAGACAGAATCACCTCACATAAAAACTTAGGAAGCGTATTTGGGAAACAAATTTGTAGCCCTAGAAAAATCAAGGCTTTCACATTACAGGCCAATTGGTCTTACATTATTTGAAGTGCAGTATCTCAGCAAATACTGGTCTCTGAGTACATGATCAATCCTTTTTCTTTGGTTTGACAAACTCCAAACTTTCTTTTTTGTTGTCAGTACTGCGCACCGAGTCACCTGCTGCTCTAGTGTCTCACTGGCTAAAGAACATCATGTTGACTTTGCATTTCTTTTGGAATGCTCCTGTAAGGATCACTTCTCCTTTCCCTCCTTGCATTGCCCCACAACAAATCCTTTTACTACCTCGGCAACTATACAGTACTTGCAATCACCATCAAGGGCTAACTTTGGCTGATTCCTACCCTAGCTACTACTGTGAACAACTGAAAGATTTGCTTTTTCAGCAAACGTGTGAAGCTACAGATTTTTATGTAAATGGCTTGCCCTCTTCTACATCCATAGAAACCTCAGTTCCCCACTTAGACTAGAGAGCTAGAGGTATGCGTTTGCCTCCTGACAGCAGATAGAGTGATTCACCCTTCAGTGAGTTGCAAAACACATTCACTTGCATTCTGTATGCTAGAGAGAGGAAGCAGGTTAAACAAATGAAGTTAAGGGATGCCTCTATGGCTGGACTTCCCTTTGGCTACCATAGAAACGTAAGGACCTGTCATCATCCATACATATCATGGCATAAAGCTGGAGAACAATCTGTGAACCGCTACTCCCTGAAAAAACAAACAAATAGCTTTGGGTGCCTTTTGACTTATCTGTGTTTTCATATGAATTAGAAAAATTCTGAACAGCAATCAGATTTGTCTTTTTGTGCCAGCATTTCATGTCAAAATTAAGCCAGGATGAATCTGGGAATTTCATTTATTTAATGTGCTGAGCACTGAACTAGGAAGAAGGATAACATTGCACTAATGCAAGAAGTCACACAGAAAATCATCTTCTAAAGCGACAAAAAGTGGTGCAGCACATACGGTGATGCAAGCCATTTGTAGGGCAGCTCCTTCAATCAACAGCTCCATGGCCCTGTACAATTCTATTTGTGAAGGGAGTTTCTCTGACTCCTATTGTCCTGGATCACTCAGAAAAGTCAGCTACAGAACTGGAAGAAAATACTATTGCTTTAACTACCACAAGTTGATTTTGACATGCACGCATCACTACTTATTCACAACACAGAAGACGTGTTGCAAAGCTCCTCACTATGTTTCTTATGTCTTAATGAGGACTGCATTGTTTTCCTTTTCTTACGGAGTTTCATACTGGCTTTTATTACATAATTCCTACAGGCTGGATAGTGTACCAAATCCATTGCATTTTCACTGCTGGCTTCTTCGAGAACAAACTCCTTCCCATCTCCAGGCTACTTCAGATATCTTTCATACTCTTCTCTTGAATTTATCTGCCATTTCTTTAAAAGTTGAGATAAGCCTCCAACCTATGTGAAGCCAAGCAGTTTTGAAATTTTTGTATTAAATGTGTAACAGACACTTTCAAGATCTCGTACGTGTTTGACATCACTCAGTTACATAGCCAAACTACTCAAAAAGACATACATCTTCCAGCGGCACAAATGATAAGCAGTATCACATATATCTTTATTTTAAAATAGACAGGTTATATATATGTATTTCACAAAATATGTATTACTACCATACTTTCACATTATCTTCCTTCATCTCATTCATTTATTCTTCTCTTTTGTGTGCTAGATATAAGATGCCCAAGTATGCATTTTTGTACTTATTTTCCCAACAGGTAGAAGCAAGCTGTAATCTTCCCCTTGGGCTACACTCATTTGCAAATATGGACCAGCAGCAACAAAATATATTTTTCCTTGCAAATCAGGAACAGACTGACTTCTAATCAATATCCACTTTTAATGAACCCTGTTGATATACCCAAGCAATGCCATGAGAGTTCATCATCCCGTTCCACGCAGGATTTTTCCCAATACCTGACCATACAACCAGTCTCACTCAGTATGAGTTCATGGCCATCTTCTTGTTGACACCAACATGCATAAAACAGGATCTCAGGAAAATAATGGTGTATTCTAGAACAGAGAAGCCATATGCCTGTCACTGTCATCTATTAGGGTTTGGTTGTGTGGAAATGATAGATAGCCACATATTTTTCTTGCCAAATCTGCTCAGACTTCTCTTTATTGCTGTAGTCAGGCTACTCTGACTACTGTATCACAGGAAGCTATGACTTCTTCTTGACCTCAATTAGCACATTCATTATTCATCAAATTACAGTTTTCATTTGCTTCCTTTGGGAACAGCACAGTATCACTGTGAGGATCTTTCAATACAACTTCACTCCCTTAATACACACGGGATTTGCTGACAAGTAACAACTACTCATTCCTCTGAGTAAAGTTCATATTAATAGGACTGCATGGTGAATCATGAGATGGTATTAAATCATGCCTCCTGCCTGTATAAACACATCATTCAAGCACCCTACTATGCCAAGTGCAATGGTTTGATTGCAGAAACCAGCATAGGGTAGATTTCCTAAGTGAGCAGAGTGCCTTAGAGAAATAACCTATTCAAACCCCCCAATAATAAAGACCCTACAGGTCTTTAAAGGGATCAGAGCAAATTTCTGTTCAGAACTGACAAGTTTCATATTCTCCAGAGATGAAATATCAAGACTTGAAGGCATTAGATGTAATGCAAGCTATAATTCAGCCTATTCAAGACATCAGCAATAGTTTTGAAGTACTGAAGTTTAGCCAAGGACTACAAGCTAGGAGCATCTGAGGCAGGCAGGATTTGGCTGAAAGCATTAGAAGGCACAGCTGATACGAAGTTTGCCTCCAAATCTGAATACCACACAGTTAAGAAAGGTTTTTCAACTTCATTGCTACTTTATGTCGGAAGTCAATTCAGTCTCATAGGTATCTCCTAATGTGTTTGGACACACACTTAATCCCATGTTCAGCAATTCAGCTGCCACTCCTAACCTCAGTCTGATGTCTTACAGGTAGCTGCTGTGCATGGCTGATCCCACCAACAGATTACACAGCACAGGAGCACCTGCCTTTCCCAAGAGAGCTCAGATCTCTTCTGCCCATAGTCTGAGGGTCTGGGACTGAGGTAAGGTCAATGTGAGTGGAATTGCTTCGCTACTCTCTGCGGGCACCTTCATGCAAACAGCTAATACACAGGAAAACTACTGTGAAAGAATAAAGTTCCCTGGATTAAGCTGCAACAAAACTTCCTGGTAATTCAGTAAATAGATCTCACCTTAAATAATCACATCATATATCTTCTTTCCTCCCCTCTCCCAAGACCTCTTAGACAATATTCTACTCATTCACTACACATTCCAGTCCTAAATAACTATTCTGCTGAAGAGGTGGTTTTTTCAGCTACCACAGCGGACACTGAATTCATAGGAATACTTGATTTCTACTGTTATCCCTCACAACAACGTCCTCACATAAACCTATGGGGATGGTGCTACTGATAGAATAACAAGAGAATAACAGACAACAACAGAATAAGCACCAAAGAAAAGAAAACCGTAACACTGTTGTATCAATGACAGATGGTAGGAGCCTTTCCTGTCATCCACTTGGCAACTTTCTTACTTTTGGTTAATTCCTTTGGTATTAGAAGGGAATACAGAAAGAATGGCCCTTTTAACCTCACCTTCATTTAGGTTTTAATCAACCTTTGTCAGTGCTCTTGAGCGCACCAGCAAAGGACTGGTGTAAATTTGTGTAGAGAAGAAGGCCAGCAGAAGAGAATCACTTTCTTTTCACTGAAATCAGTACTTTAGCTGACTTCAGCTGATATTAAGGTTATTAGTTGGATATCAGCAAAATTTTATTGCTGCAAGAAGCAAGACAAAGAGTAAGCAGTCCCCTTCTAAGACCTGAGATGTGCCCAATTCTCCTGCAGTGCAACATAGGAAGGATCACAAACAAAAAATTTAACTCAAACTCTTTCAGTGAGAGCATCTTACCTTTTCTCAAGAATTTTGAATAGTCATCTGTCCCTAGCCAGAAGAAATGCAACCCATGATACTCTTTAGCAAAAAAGCAAAACACTAAAACGCATGTAACTGAACACCAGGAACAAATGAAAATAAGAAATGCAATATTCCCCTACAAGTTTTGACTAGTGTTGCTCAACAAACATGAACTGCACCGAACATTCATATCCTGTTGATCCCACAAACATAACTTTTGAACATCTGGATTATAAATGCTATTATTGGAACTCTATTATGTCTCTGGTATTGCAGTGACAGAAAAGTCCTACATAGCTTCTTCTGCAGAACTGTCAGATTTCAGGATAATTAATGTCAACGGGGACTAGTGAATTCTTACAGAAATTATTTTCAAAGGTTTTTATAACTCCCTCAACTTTTTTCTTAATGATAGGTCTCCTTCACAGCCTGCTTCCTTAGACACTTGTGTCATCTAGTACTACTGCATAAGCAATGGAAGTTAACAACCTCTGTTGTTGTCTACTGATCTATTTGGCCATTTGTCATACTAGTAAATGAGCTACATTTCCTGAATTCTTATCCTCTGCTCTTCAGCCCTGATTTGCTCTTTAAGATCACAGAAACAAAACTGAACAGTTTTGTGCTCCACAGCCCTAATTCCTCATGAAGCTGTGCAAATAACCAGTATCCACCACTACCACAGATCAGACACTGCCTGCTGTAACTCAGCTTCCTTCATAAATCCATGAAAATAACACTTTCACTTAGAGTTTCCTTAAAGCAGTTTCAAAGTTCATTTTCTGCTGGAAGTGGGCACTCGTTACTTGTACAGTTTTAGTGTAAATAAGCAGTTAAAACTACTCTCAAGCAAGAATATGATGATAGAAAATGCACATAAACTGCACAATGCATTAATTTTACAGCAAAGCCAAGGATAACATCCTTAGTGGAAGCCAATAAGTTGTGTTGATCTATCCCAGCAGAACTTCTGATCCTGATTTTCTCTCCCATTAAAATCCATCTCTGCATCGGATACCAGAAAAACGCCTGTGAATACTCCATTCCCACACATGCATTTGAAGACACCTGCATGGTTTGTTTGGTTGCACACAAACACATATGCTTGTTTATAGTGAGCAGTTGAAGAGACACAGCCTACCAAACCATTTAGCAAAAAACATTATAGAAAAAAAAATCCCAAACAAAACCACAGTTCCCTCACCACCACCCCGCAGTGGCTTTCTGGAAACACCTTGAAAACAAACAGCATTACCCTGGTACCCCTTCGTTTTTTAGAGAACTCTATTTAGAAGATCCTGTTTGAGTTTCTATTTATCACATGTTTGTGGAGAGTCAAAACCGCATGCGTAATCCTCCAAATCAATTGAGGAGCATTTACTGACACTTGAAGGAACAGAGTTGAAATCCCTGTTTTACATTTACATCTTTTGCTGCTGATGCACATGGATAGGTGAGAGGGAGATTACCAAGTATTTCTAACAAGCCCTTGGAACAAAGAAGTGATGTATTTTCATTACATGCTAAAAAACGAATGCCATTTTGCAAAATGACATTTAAACAAGGACCTGGAATGCAAGGCTTACATGAGTTAATAATGCATACTTTCCTAAGTAACTATGCTTATTATATTGTTTTCCTTTGAATTCAGTTCTTTATGTACATACAAAGGGCAGTTTAGTTCATGTTAAAGCAATATTGAACGGCTTCATTTCAATGGAAAACCTGTGTACATAAACCCACCACATTACATTAACAGCATTTCAAAGGCCTCAAATGTATACAATGTAAGAAACAGCTATAGATAACTGTAGCTCTGGAACAGTATATATTTACATCTCAATAGCCACGAAAACACTGCAAATTCATGTTCTTCCTTAAAACTTTATTTTATCATTGCAGAAAGTCACCTATTAAAAAACAGGAGGCCTAATTTTAGTATTTGTTCATCATTACTGTCTGGGAAATTTTCTTCTATATTTTATTTTTGAGGCAAAACCAACCACGTGCTGTGTAGCTGGAATTTTTCAGTCATTTACCTTCGTCCATCCAGAGACGGCATAGTGGACATCAGTGTCACAGAAAGAAACTTAAAACAGTTGACAGATAATGAAACAAGCACTCTTTCAACAGGGAATCCATTTGTAGAAGAGTCAAACTCTACAGTGCTGTCTCCCTGCTCATACAGTACAACTCCTTGTGGCGGGGGCCGGGGGGAGGTACCCAGGGCTGTTCTGCCCTGAGTAAGAGCAGTTTGAGCGTTGCCTTCCCTAAGTGATGCTCTGGCAACAGTATAAATTTTTAATTAAAAGTAATTCAAGTTAACTAATACTTTTCCTGTAATCATCAGTAGCTGTTTTAGTAATAAATGAAAGTTAATGCACATTTCTAATGTTTGTATCAGCATTCTCAACTCAAAAGCATTGTTTAAATATAAAATGTATGGTGCAATCAATTTAGTAGTGGTGAAACCTACCTAACCCACGTATTATAAACTAGAAATTCACTACTAAATAAAAAATGCTCAATCTCATAACAATTTTTGGATGGAGAAGCATTTATTCAACCAAAATAGAAGATCACTGTGCAAATACTAGACAACTAATTACATAATGTACCTTTACAAAATTACATAATATGGGTGCAGCTTGTTTCCCTGTTTTCTGTTTGAAAAATAGATTGTTTAATAACCCATCAAAGCTATGTGTAAACCAAGGAAACAATAGAGCAGATGTTGACTGTTGTCTTGTGCCTCACAGACATAATTAAATACAATGAAACACTCATGCACCCAAATAATAGAGGACAAACAAATACAAAAATGGTACTCTATAAACATAAACTTCATTTACTGGGCACCTGTCTTATATTAATCTGTGATATTTAAACCAGTGATGAAAATGGAGAAGGCGGCACTTACCTGCCTTCAGACTACAGAACAAACTACAAACAAAAAAACCCCTCTCAGTATTAAGTAGCTTTAACTTCTACCATACTGATTGCCACACTGTTGACTTTCACAAAGCTATGAGGGAACTGTAGTTTCTAATGTAACACAGCCAGGACATGGCACCCCCAATTTCTGTAAAGCAAAGCTACATGAATCAATGAGACTGAATGATCCAAACAGACTAGAAAAACCCTGCGCCTGCTGTGTAATACAAAGTCTTAAGACTCCCCTGGAAAGCCAGATTTCCTCTAACTGCAAGACATGTTTCCTGTAATTATTTTCTACACACTCCTCTTTGTGAAACAGTAATGGAAACTAAAAATCAGATTCCACAAGTATCAAACCAAGTGTTTATTTTCTAGGAGAGTGTCCCGTAACATTGTTTAATACTCTATTTCACATCACAATTTGACAGCTTTTTTAAAAAAACATCCTTCTTTATCTTCATTTCTATAGTCAAATGTAGACACGCTTTCTTTAGTAACACCAACATTTATCCACTATTTGAAAAGAATCATTATGTGAATTAATACAAAATTAAGTACCCAATTCTAGAGTTGCTATTAGGAAACAAAGTTGCCAGATTGGGGGTGAAAAAAAAAAGAAAAAAAAAAAGAGAACACTTTGAAAATTAACACACTTACTGCAAAAGAACATGGAAGCATATTTTTGCTAATAAAAAGTATCTTGATTTTAAAATTATAAATGCTATTATAAATGTTATTTCTTTTTATTATTTTAGATAAATACAAAATTGTTTTATTTACTGCAAAATTATTTTGCCTTTACATTTTATTTAGTTATTCCTAAGAAACAAGACAGAATATAATGTGATCTGCATCTCTTTATGTTAATAAAACCATGGTAGCCTCTTTCCATAGACAACACCAGAAAGCATAAATACCAAATGGAAAACAAATGGAAGTATAATGCCACTGTGAAGCAAACCAATCATCCCTAAAACAGCAGAGATAGATCTCATCCAGTAGTTCATTCATTCTTTATAGAAAAGAAATAAAAATATTCCTAGGTGAATCAGATTAAAAAAGAGAAAAAAAAAAACCAAAAAACACCACCCTCAGCAGCTCTGAAAGGCTGTAAAGCATGAAATTCCTTTGATTTATGAAGGCAGCGTCCACCACATTGAGCAAAACAACTCAGCATGCCGGGACCCTTCTCCCTGAAATTCCTTTATTAACACAACCTAGCTCTGCTAGTGAACAAAAGCAGTGGTGCGGTGTGTATAAATCATTAATACTATGCTGTGCAATGGCTGAATTTCCTGTGTGAGCTGGAAAGCCTTCCTGCACAACAGGGATTTTGGGGTTGGAATTGGCTGCTATGAAATGTACTTCATCATTCTCCGCGTTTGACGCTTCCCAATAGCTTTGTACTTTTCCTTTCCTTTCTCTCCCCCAAGCCCAGCAACTGCAATAGAAATTTATTGGATTTTATGTCTGCAAATAAAGGAAGAGAAAGGAAGGAAAGAAGCAAGCAAGCCCATTTAGAAGTGGAATCTTGTCCTTTCATTTAAAGACAGGTTGTGTTCAAATAAAATCTACTACTAATGAATAACATTTGAATTTTAAAAAATTTTTAGTTTACCACTTTAAACTGAAAAAGAAACTGAAAAACTTACTGAAAGTGGGGTCAGTCTTAACAAAATAAAAATTAAAAAAATCAACTATCACTGAGAAGGTGACACTTCTCCAAATCAAGTAATTTTCTATTGGAGCACTTTTTTTGTGGTGGGTTTTTTTTTTAAAGCAGGCAGAAAGAAGGGCAATGTCTGGGCATGAGGAGCTCCTGAAGTCAGCTGTATCAGTGTTTTTACTTTAGGTGTACTAAATATCTTTCCACAGAGCAACAGGCAGTTTCATGTGCATGTGCTAAGTGTGGTATTCTAAGCGGAGCTGGAAAAGATGGTAGCAACGGGAAAGAAAAAATAAACCAAAACTCTTGGAATTGCAATTTCTGAACACTCCTGTATTCTTGCAATGAAACACACTGAACTTGGATAGAGAACACCAAAACTAATTATCTCGCCTCTGAAGTACACGCAATACAACAACAAAAAAGTTGGATGTTTTCTCAAACTTTGAAATGAAATAGCAAGTAGTCTGGATAAAACATTCTGCACTAAAATATTCCTTTTGGGGCTAGACTTAGAAAAACTAAAGAGTATGACACAAAGAGTAATATTGAAAAAGCAGTCTCAAACCATATGCTACCCATCAGGAAAAGTGACACATATTATAAAGGTAACTAAGGATACAATCAGTCTTTCAGCTGGGCCAGAGCATGATTCCGAATGTGTCAAGCACCACCGACAAACAAATTTATCGCCATCTAAACAGTAAATATTTAAGACACTTGGAATGCAGTTTTGCAAAAGTGAACAAGCTGAAGTCAGAATAGGGAAACATTCCAGTGTGCCATTTTACACTTCTGCAGCCATCCAGCAGACTAAAGATTACAAGAATAAGCCTGCAATGCATGCAGAAGTCCCTCTGCATTACACAATAATGACATTCTGAACGGAAATAAATGAAGCCCCTGCAGTGCTATTCTGTCAGCTTTTGAAAGTAAATAACTTCACTTCTGACAAGAGAGAGACATTTTTTTTCCTCCTCCTGCCACAGAGCATTAATTGAGCTATGCAGCCATCTAACATCCCAGAGACAGGAGTAATACATGACAAGAAAAAAAAAACTCAAGAAAGGAGGGGACACTCATTGAATATACAGGCTGCCTGGGTTCTTTTCGCCCCCAAATTTTCACACCAGCTCTGTTTTGACAAGATCTTATTCTCTGGGAGAACTTTTAGCAGGTTTGTTGTCTCCCTCTGTAATGCTTACTGAAACTTATTGCAAACAAATACTTTAGATTCACACTGTCTTATGAAAGATGGTGCCATTATGAAAACATAAGCTTGTATTTTAAAACTTATCATTCTTTGTTTGTGAAGAAAGTTCCATGTTCATAATCAATACCTATAATTAACTATTTAATTTATAAAAGGCTTACTGGTTGTAAGAGATAATGAAGATAGCTATAAAAGAAGAGGCTATGAGAATCAAACCAAAGAAGCAGCCTTCAAAACTACATCATAATATTAAGTGTTAGTGCAAGTCAGTAAGGAATTGAGGCAAGGCATATCATAAGTACATAAACAACTCACAAATATATGCGAGATGATACTATTAAATTTATGCAGTTACAAAAAAGGCATACTCAAGATATCACAGATAGGAAGACCAACATTTTTTGCTGTGTTTTGATATAAAGGGTCAAAAGGTAAATTTAAAAAATAGTCTAAGATGAAAGCACTTCTATTCTTATTCACGAGCATCTGAACATCAGATTTTTTTCAATTCTAAAGTACCACACGCTTTCTTTCCATATCTGGGGGAAAAATAAAAATCAGGGACTCACTGTGAATGAAAAATAATTCACTCAACGCTTCAGTTCTAACTACAGTATCTAATTTTGATTCTGCATGTGTTCAACACAATGAGAAAGAACAGGATCAAAACACAGCGAGATCTCTCCACAGCTGGAGCCTGCTATAGTGCAAAAGACCAAAGGCCCAACTACAACTAGTCAGGACACTATAGGCATTAGATATGCTATTTTCTCTAATTAAATTCACTGGGCTGCTGCACTGACGAAGTAGGAGGGGAAGTAAAATGTAAAAGAAGTCAATGGCGCTGCACTAGGCAACTCAGAAGTAAATGAGCAACGCTAGCAAAGAAATGACAGGAGTTCCTCAGGAGAGCTCTTGTACTACACATCACACTTTAAAACTTATAAATCAATCGCACATACACCTTCAAAAGGCAGGAAGGCTTGAAGGATTCTTAGACGGTGTTGACTTCTCCTTTCCACTAACATTATTCTAACTCTATAAAGCAAAGCGATAAATTCTAGTGTCAAAATTTTCATCACTTTCATTTATACTACCTATTAAATACTTCAAAAATATTTTAAACAGAATTAATATTAACATGATGACAGTATTTATTTCCCAGTTCAGAAATTACACACACTGAAAAACAGAAAACTTCACAATCTAGTTTTGCATGGCTACTGGTAGAAAAAAATCTAAATAAACTGAATGAAACATCTACTCGTTGCCCTGAGAAAAAACCCAGCTTAAGTAACCAACACATACTTTCTTTGGCATAAAATACCACACCACATATTTTTTCCAGACAATAACCACCCATATATATATTTAGCAAATATCAATAACAGTGACAACTTAGGAATAGCTCACAACAGAAAATCCAGCCACCACTTTTCAGCAGAAGTGTTCTAAAATGTTCAAAAAGCCCAGTTATAAAAAACAGTGATTCTAAGCCAAAAATATTCACCTGCTTCTGTCACGTGGAAGCTCCTTTGAAGCTTATCTTGCTTTTATATTCCAAAGCAGCAAGTAACATCCTTTTCTGATTCTGGTTGATTGGGAGGGGGTTCTGTTTGGGGTTGGTTTTTGGTGGTGGGGGTTTTTTTGTTTTGTTTTTTTTTGGGGGGGTTGCTTTTTTTTTTTCCTTCTAGTATTCAAGAAGGGAGTGCTTAACTAAAGCACCTCCTCTCACTATTGTGCGAAGAGACTGACCTTGTGTGACAAGGCTGTAGTTAAAAGCCCCAAACTAGCTCTTATTCAGAATGAGTACTGCTACAGCACTTGATCTCTAAGCCACTTCTCATTAGTCTCTGGAAAACAATAAAACAGCTCTTGTGAGACAAAAGATACATAAACTTTTAAATTTGTCTTGAATCAGAGGTGGAGTCTAAAATATCAGCTTTGAAGTTTATTGGTGAATACCAAATGATCTTATTTAGCCTAATTAAAATAAACAGCACATCAAGACATCATTCCTTATTTCTGCATTCACAGTATTTCTGGATGCAACAATTACACTCTCACCTTTTAAGGTCGGTTTCACTTATAAACTAAAATTCTCTAAAACTGCCACATTGCCTCCCAGGTGCAAATGCATCCACACGATATTGTTTGTTACATGGCGATTCCTTTGTTTGTTTTAACAGAGTACTACAATTTCTCTGATAAAGTACAGGTTTTTACCCTACACGTATGAATAAACAAGCACTATATTTCTCCTGGGGCAGTGAAGCTGGTTAAATGAATCAGAAACCCCTGAAAAGATGGCCTACCCTCAGTCCATCAGCTACTGGACAATTATTCAAGGCCCAGCTGTAAGAAAAACAGATGGTGAGTGAGCATTAGTAACGTGGGTTTCTTTTCACTCATGCAGTCATAAACAGAAGTTGTATGTTCTCACATGAAAATTGCCATGAAATAGCAGAGTGAGGAACAAAATTGTGCAAAGACTCCAATTTGTAAGCTAACAGATGCTTAAAATTTTCATGACCTCAAGTCAGATTAACTGATTTTAGAGGAGAGCCACAGAGTGAGCACTTATAAATGGACCAGGTAAAGAAAGGCAGTGTTCTCATGATAGGTTCAAACAGTGTCATCATAAACCATCAGTTATTGAATTCAACTACTATACCTGATCCTTTGAAGACTCACTAAAGTATAAAATGCAAAAGACATACTTAGAACTGTAACTGCAATGGTGGCATTTAGCAATTGATGTGCCTATGCTCTGTAAGAAAAAGGTAAATTGTACCCAGGAATTGTTCATCCATTTTAATTCTTTACAGAATTTTAGCACAAAGATAATCTGCTCTAATCCTTATTCTATTATTGACACTATTGACTACATCAATTGAAAATGCTACCAAATAAATCAACGTTGAATTAAGCCATGAAGAAAAAATGTGATGAAAAGTCTTTCAGACTCCTATAAATCATTGGATCCAGAAGCATGACATAAGTAACTGAGTGGGGAATTGAGCTTTTCTCCATAGTCATAATGCTTAAGGCCCAAATAAAATTACACTAATTTACCATGTAAGCACTAATGGAATAGCTGGGGTAGAGATGGAGGGTTTGTTGGGTTTTGTTTTGTTTTCATGGTGGATTCTTTTCATCATTGATACGAGAGCTGTACCGTGAACTACTTTCTTGTTAAAGACAGAAAAGGTTGATATTGAAGTTTCAGTTCAATTGTTTTCGATCTGTGAATGTCCACTATGAGCAATTGCTCCATTTAAGAGGAATTACCCTTTGTACAAACCACTTCACTGTTTAAAACAAAGCACATCTATCATCATTAAACATAAAAAAAAATTACAAATTTTAAAATAATGACAGCAGCACTGTACACTATGACAGGGAATATTACGTGATGTTTCAAAACAACAGTTGACTTTGTTACTTTACTCAGAAAATACCAACTAAATAACCCTATGCCCAAGCAAACATATATCATAGGGAAATACCAGTTAACAGAACTAAGCCTTCATTAATATATGCTAAATCCCAATTTACAAGCGGCCAAAATTTTGCTGCAAATGTTACTAGCGTATTACGCTAGCATTTGATGTAAGCTTATGGTCAGAAATTATTTCTTGCATTGACGTGTTACATTAAGGAGAAAAGAAAATAGATGTATTTAGCTGTTTCTAACACCATAAAATATTACCAAATGATAGGGTGCACTATGAATGTGAGTTCCCTTTTCCTTTATCTTTAAATATTGACACTAGGTAAAATTCTAACCCAAAGCATCTACGCTTTTCCCAATTGTCCCTATCTTTTTAATGATGCAGTAAAAACTTACAAATCAAAACCACATATCCTCCTTCTGTTCATCGCTGCCACTGATACAGTCATTTTGGTTTTAATGTTGTTTGAAAACTCTTCCTGAATTTCTGAAGTTAGAAGCATCTTAGTAAGAGAACATCCAAATAATTTCATACCATTTCAAACATCTCAACTAACTCGGAAGCATCCTTCAGTTTTTGTTGGCTTTTTCAAGTGAGTATCTTATTGACAGTTAATCTATAACGTGAACTAGGCCTCTGTACTTTACGTATTTTCAACAGTTAAGCTTTAAATGTTTTTAGGTAAAGCATCCTGTATGCACCAACTGTTTAAAAAAATTTCAGTTCCTCACTTAGCTCTTAAAACATTATATACATGCGTAATCTAGAAGATACCAGAGCATATATTTAAGTTTCTAACACTGGACAAAGTAGTAGAACGCTTCTGTGAGTACACTGTGGAAAACAATTTATCCACTTACGCTAAACAAACTGACCAAGCGGTAATAGTTTAGCCAGTAAAAAATGGCCAATTTTAAATGACTACCAAAACAGAGATTTTTCCAAATGATTAATACAGCTTCACAGAAAACCAGCATCCTCATGCCTACACTAATATTTATTGACAGGAAGACTGGTTTGCCCATCTTGCAAAGAACGTAATGCCTTTTGTATCCAATTATAAAACTTAAATGTGACAGAATACTAGCGTATTTAGCAGATGCACATGAAAAACAGAATATTTTTTTTCATAGATTCTAAATAGAAAGTAAAGTTTAACAACTGAGAGAGAGCTCAGTTGTAATACAGATGTCTGAATTCATTTTAATTGAGGTGCAAAGTGAGCAGACATATCTGAAATACAATTTTTAAAGGAAAAAAATACTCTATACGTTCACATAATGTCTATATACTGCTGGTCACAGGGTCCACAGACAGGGGGGAACCACTAGTTATTAAGTTGCCAGATAAAGCTTTTAGGTTACCAGTATTTAAGATTGATAGACAACTTTATAGTGAGAAAAACATTTACAGTTTCACTGGAATAGTAGTAAATATACATAACATAGGTATTTTTGTAGGTTTGCTAGAAATTATCAGATATGGAATAAAAAAAAAAAACCAACCTCAAGTTTATTAATGTTTTCAAAAATATAAAACACTCCTTATCCTTTCTATTCTAAACCAGAACCATGCTCTGTTCACTTTGTAGGTAATGTCACCTCAGTACTATCTGTCTGCCTGAAAAATTCTGAGTTAAAGCAACATTGTTTCTAAAGAAATG
This sequence comes from Limosa lapponica baueri, assembly GCA_002844005.1. Lineage (NCBI taxonomy): Eukaryota > Metazoa > Chordata > Aves > Charadriiformes > Scolopacidae > Limosa > Limosa lapponica. Next base: position 140,183 of record KZ506446.1, read on the forward strand.
CTTAACCAAATACATAAAATAATAACTCACATCTGAATTAAGATGATATTTATCTGACTCTCTAGGAATCCAGAATAACCAAAATGCCAACCAGCAATCGAAAGAAGCAACAAGCACAGAATTTTGAAACTGCCACAATTATCATCAGGAATTCAGATGACTTTTTAACTTGTATATAATTGTGATCAGTAGAGGCACAATGATTCTAAACTGACAATAGGATTAACCAGATCATAAAGCCAACACTTTAAAATAAAATCATAAAAAAAAGATACTTCCTTTGTGGCAGTTAATCCACTTAAAGAGTTAAAAATTATCCACTAGATATAGCACTTTGTAAAGTGCATTAGCAATCACTTCTCATCTTTCTCTCAAATGGAATAGACGGAGTTGAATTCACTATTTTAAAGTAATCATTATGGTTGCATAGTTTCTTAAACCTTAAAGCAGTGCCATACTATAAATGCGTTTGCATAATGATACTGCAATAGCTCACATAGGAAGGTTATTATAGTACCTAACCTCATCTTTATGTTATCCTTTATCAGCTCCTTGTGTGGCCATGTTGACCTCTCACCTTAATTCACATTTTCCTTTCAAGAGCCGGATCTTTAACATACAGATTGTTGTTTGGCAAACTCAAACGAAGAAATCCAACAAAATGCAGGAGTACATTTTGTATACAACTAGTAAGTGCACAAGTCACACTGGATCATTAAAGGTGATCTGTAAATGTCATTTACAAAATGCATCCAGAATACAGAACTACTAAGAACATACATTTTAATTATAACACGCAATTTATTTAAATATTAAATACATCAAATTTATTTAATGCAAATTTTAATTGCAGACATATGAAACCCTCCCACACACATGTATAATCTAGGGCGTATACAAGAACCTTTTATTATGCACTCTATGCTGTAAGGCAGAAATGGTTTATACCACACTACTGAAGAAAAAAAAAAGCTACAGAAGGGTTTATACCCTGCGAATACTTGAGTTCTGTTCTTTCATCAGTAACAGAAAACAAATATTCTGTAATAAAAATATGGTTTAAATCTATTTTATTTAGTCTTTAGGAACAAAAAGAAATACTGTAAAACATCTTTCAGGCATTTGTTAATACAGAAATAAAGTTAGAGACTGTTTCGTGGAAGTCAATATGCATATAAACTATTCTAGTGGAAGTTAGAAGAAATGCCCCTATTTGTTACAGCAGGCACAAGAATTTTTTTCCCTTAAGTTTCAGCAGAAAGTAGCAGAATAAACAGGATTAATCATTTTCACATGATAACACATTTCTGTCTTGGCTCTACATACTTACTAAAGGACTCTCTATAACAGTGCACTTAGTTACAAAATAGAGAAGTAGAATACAATGATGATTCCAAAAAAATAGTTTAAAAAATAACGTGTTATCATCCAGTTACTTATTTCACGTTATAACAGAGAGAGAGTACCAGCTAGTAAATAATTTGGGAAGGAGAGGGGTGGAAATACTTTAAAAAAACCCCTAGAAGCAAAAATTATATGAAATGAATTTAAAAAAATAATCTTAAAAATGGACTAGATATTGCTATCATTTTGCTGATATCAGAACATTCTTTTTAAACCCATTCCAACATACTTCAGTGATAGAAGTGTTAATTCTGCACAGATAAAGCATTATAAATCTTTTCTCTTTTTTTGTGAACTAAAAATCAGCTTGATTTTAATCAGCAGCATGTTTCAACACAGACTTAAAATTCCTGCCTTCAAAGAAGGCTTAAATAAAATTGCCATTGGGCACATTTACATTAGAAGTATAATTTATGCCTGCAAGTGAATAAAGAACAGTCCTTTATGGCTGAAACTCTGCTACAGTATCCACGAGAAATGCAGTCAAAGTACTGTGTTAAATATCTATAAACAGCATCAATAAAGACATTTGGTGGGGGGGAAGAAAAGATATGCAAAGGCTTGAAAAAAAACCCCCAACATATTTTCTACTCACTCTCACCATTCTTAAGTGCAGGCACAACATTCACTCCACACAGTGGGAGACATTTATACAGTCTATTCACACAAAAAAATATCTCCAAGATTACAAATCCCCCAAACGATGCTGACAAAGCAGGCACCATAGGAAAAGAAAAAGTTAAGCAAACTTACCTGCTGTAAGTACATAAAAGTCAAGGCACAGGAGAGCTGGGGACACATGCCCACATTCGGCAGTGCCACGCAGGTTGCACCCGTAAGGGGATGCTGCATGGTGTTGCTCTGAAGTCTACGTAGAACAAGTGAGGGGGCTTGCATGCAAGCACGTTTGCCCTATCTTGTCACTACGTTTTTTTCCTTTTGATTATTTAAAGTGAGAAACAGTATTTCTTGAATGCCTTTTTCTCCCAGCGCTAGATCCCTACATTCATTTGTCAGCTAAGGCAACTTGGTAGATTTAAACTACGAATTTTTAACAGAGAGGAAAAAAAGAAGACACAGCCTGCAGCCTATTGATGAGCAAATGGAACTTCCTCAATGACAGAGAGCTGAAGCTTGTCTCACAACAGTAGCTGCTGACTAGTAGAGAGAGAGATTGACTCAGTGAGGCTCAGTCGGCTGGTGCTGATGCTGCACAGCTTCTCATTTGTCAAATGGGTCCTAGGGCAGGGTCTTTACCACTCACCAAAATTCAAATACTGCATTTTAAAAATCCCTGGAGAGGATAGGGAAGGAGAGAAAGTGAGCGTGCTGCATCACAGGCATCCATGAGATCTGGGCAATTAGTGTCATTGCCCAGCTGGGACTGAATGCCTGTTATGATTCTGCACGCACGCATACACACTCACACACACACTTTTTTTTTTCTCCCAGGACTCACACCTGACATAAAAAGGGCTTTCCCCTTCTAAGAACAAAAGTACGAAGCACAAAGTGGGGAAGGGAAACAATCTTGGCTAGTCAAGAGGATTCCAGCAAATATACAGGGCTATCAGTAAATGAGCTTTTTTTTAAAAATACAAATTAATTTGATATCTATGTTTCATTCACCATCTAGTGATATAGTGATATATAGTGATAAGCCTATAAAAGCATTACAGTGAAACTGTGAAATATTTGTGTAACCACTGCAGCAGAA
>KZ506446.1:166553-212687 GCA_002844005.1 Limosa lapponica baueri
AGAAATGTCACTGCACAGAGAACATATCAAAAATTTGTTTGATTTACATAGGAGATCTGACTTTGGAAAAGATAGAGAAATTATTGAAGTTTCACTATTGAAAATACTAAAATAAAGAAATACTGTAAGAATTTTGAAAGGTAAACATTTATTTTCACAATCCTATTAGATGTTGCTCTGGTTTTACTTTGCTCCTTCCCTGGTCTCCCTCCTTTTCTGTTCCATCCTGCCCAAGTGTAAACAGATACACATCTTTATACCTACACCTGTGTGTACAGAAATGCCTTTCTAAATTTGTTACTAATATGCCTGATGCAAGTTACCCAAGAACACCGCCTCAAAGAGGTAAAGGGAAGAGAGGGAAACATGCTCTATATACACCCCAAAATAATCATGTTTGCCCAGCTTTTTCTCTTTGGATGACAGGCAGAAGGCACAGATGCCAAGCTGTGGAAGTCATTTTCCAGTGATGGCATCTGGCTCTTTGGCACACTCCACTGACATTTGTGTTGGCTTCTTTGCCATTGCCTCTGGGTTTGTTACTGGGTTAAGATGATGATAGGATGTTGTCTGCTCCTGCATGCCACGTTTCTTTTAACTCACCTTTGATTCTATGCAATTTCTGTAAGAATAAAGCTGCTTTTCATCCTCCTGAAATCTTTGTACTTAAGCTGACATATGTAATGATGTAATTTAGGATAGTCCTGTTGTGCTAATGGATAATTTGGATAGGGCAAACCACTTCTTTGTATATTTTACACTTTAAAAATGATGTCTGCCAAAACTTATTAATACAAATGCTTCGTTCAAGGACACTGTTTTCTTTTGTGATCTTAAAAAAAAAAACCCTGAAACTCTGAAAATACCATTACAATGACAAAAAGGAAGCATTTTAAAAATTTGATTATATTTCCTTATGATCCCTTGTGTTAAAAAAGAAATCACTGTATCCTTCTCTATATACTGCAGGAAATGTTGATACAACATTTTTATTTTAAAGTAACAAGTCAATAAACTGCTATAACACATCACAAAAGGTAACTCCAATGGGCTTATTTCACAACAACATGGTTTCTAGTTTAGAAATATCAGTTTATATGACAGTAATTACTAAAACAGATGGGCAAGGATCCAAAAAGTGGCATCACATTGACAATGGACTGAATGCAACTGGGAGCTGTGGAGCAGAAAGGAGCTATGCCAGATTGTGTGGCAGCTGAGAATCTTATTGGTGACCATTTGCTGTGCAATCTCAGACGCATCTAAAAAATTATGCATTCCCCATTGATTCCATGCTAAAATGGTAAAAAAAATACCTCTGTCTGAACTTGAACACAGTACGTGCTGACAACTTTTATCCTTTGAGGATTTTCCTTCTTGCACTTCCTTGTTCCTATCTCCCATTCATAAGTCCAGCTTCACAATTTAGATCAATATTGTCAGATGTTATATTAGTGGCAGTCAAAACAACAACAGGGGTCTGCACACAGAATTAACCAATAGATTCAAAATATTCCTAAAACTTAGCCAGAAAAAAAACAACCCCAAACACCACATAACTCTTTCTTCCCTTCAGGAAAACCATTTTAAAATACTGGCAAAATACTGATAAGCAGCACTTTGCTAATATAAACAGGAATAAAAAATCTAGACTCAAAAGATATATGATCTCTAAAATGACTAGAAAAATGCAAAGCAAAACCAAAAGACCTTAACTTATCATGTTCCCATGTAAGAGATTTTGGGGTTTTTTTCCAAAAAGTAGTTCACACAAAACTTTCATTTATATCTTTCTGCTCACTAGTCAGCCATTTTAGATTTTAGAAAAAGCATTTTTCTAACTATTATTGGAATTGGCCATCATCATGCAGAATACTAACAAGCCAGCTCAGGAGGTAAAGATCAATATTCATATGAATTATTCTCTTACAACAATTAATAGCTTTCAATTGTTAAGACTAGTACAGTCACAATACAGCATTATGTTCAGTCCAATCTGATATCTAACGTTATTTAGATTATGAACAACTTTTAATAAAGAAATCCTTTGGATATAAGAGGGTTGGCATTTCATTCTGAGTCTCTCAACAGGATATTCAGGCAGGTAGCCTTGCAATTAATCTTAGCAGTTCATTCATTTTCCAAACATACTTGCCTATTGACTCCTACAGAAAAGTGCTCATTCACTCTCTTGCTTACATTAATTATACATAGGAGATAAAGCCAAGGAAATGTGCAAGACACCAGAGACTCCATTAGTTTTCTGTGTAAATTCCAAATTTGTTTCATGTAAACAGAAAGAGGCATATTATTGACACTGGTAGGTTCCTGTCCAAACAGTCTCCTGATTACACAGGCAAGTTAGGTTGATATCACATCACCTTTGCAATTGTTACAGTGATTCTTGTAGACCCTATACAAACCTAACCAAGAGATTTCTGATGTTTTATCTGCCTTTCAGAATTTCAGAGGCAAGGAAGAAGCTGTGCAACACTAAACTTCCATCAGACTTTTCCATCTTAAGCATTTATGCCCAGTATTTATACATGCTAAACTACAGTTGGCTACCTTGGATTAACAACACTAGAAATAAGTGAAGAAGGTATGAAAGGTTAGTGGTAAGGCAACAAAACTAAGGGAGAGGGAAAGTGGGGAGAGGGGGAAGGACAAGGCAAAAGGAGAATAGCAAATTAGTTCCAGTGTTGAATAATTCTGATTTACCTGGACTTCTCTACATTGACCTCTGACTGCAACTATACTTCCTCTTGCTTTTTTCCTTCACAATACCTAAAAAGTAGTCCAGAGATGAACTAAGTAATTAATGTGCACACTTCACTTTTGTCCCAGTTCCTACAAAATCTGACACCTCTCCAGAGCCCAGATTTTTCCTGAAGTGATCTAAAATTCTTACAACTTAGCAAACATGTGTGCTATATCATACACTTTGCCCAAATTAAAAAAGTCTCTTCTACTCATGCCAATATACTCCACGAGGCACAGTATTTATACTGCACAAAGTGAACGCAAGCTGCTTCTTAAAGCTGGGACAACATAGGTACAAGAGTAACAGCTGTAGGTGTGAACAGAAAAATCCTATTCTCACTTGAATCAGGGCATGAAGACAAATACCCCATTTTTCGTGAGCATGTGAACTTGGTACTGTTTCACAGAATATAAATTTTGTCTATCAAAAAATATGTCAAATTAACAATTAATTTGCACATGGATTCAGAGAATAATTTGCATGTATGTGTGTATAGACACACACACATGTATGTACATATATAAGGAAAATACTGAAGATCATGGTTTGCTGCCTTCAGTAAAAGAAATTATAATAAGTATCATTGAAATGCAAGAATTAATCTTCAGTTGACAACATAAAGCTCATCGATACAGTGAATTGTCCATTAGTTTTAAAGGGAAACCAGTGCCATATACAAAGAAATATATGTATGTAAATCCACAAGTAAGTCTGGTTAAGTTTAGGGGAAAATAAAGTTATATTCAATCTGTATTTTCTCTAATACTACCAATTCAGTCAAAAGAAGTATTTAAAAGGAGGAGGAAACTGAGTATTTCAAGCAACTGCAAAATAAAAGTAGCAAAACACAGCTTTTGAACCTCTGGCTCTTAAAGGAGCTAGGTGCACCCAGTGTAAGATGGGAGACACATCCATCATACGGGAAGAAGAAATTCTTACCTGAAGAAAAAATTGTGCTCGATCATTTATCAATGATGATAATATTTCATACAGTATTGAGGACCTGATCATTTCAAGGCAAAAGAAGCTGTCAAAACATTTCCTCTGTTATGAAATTACTCCAGTCTCCATCGCCTCTTGAAAAAAAATCAGTGTGTATAAAAGTAGATGGTACTATTTTACTAGACCAACTCTTTCTTACATAAGGTGACTGGCCACCAGTATAAATGCAACAAACTCAGTGCAACTGCTAGTAGGTGAGCTCATAATATTGTCCTTCTCTGTCATCAGCTCTGTTTTGGGGCCTGGTACCTGACAATCATGTTCCGGGTAGACCGATGTGCATCAAATAAACAAGTCTCTCTTCAAACACCTTGCTTTGTCCTAAGAAGAAAGCATGTCAGATGAGATAAAAGGCCACTAGTGCGTGTGCACCCTTACAGCTGAAACCCAGAAGTAACCTCCTTCCATTTGTGGGGGAAGATGCAGTGAGATTGGTGATGCTGCACCACCTCCTGAAGAGCTGTAATGCTGTCCTGTTTGAGTTGATCATTATTTAGTTAAATCAAATAATTTCTTTAATGACAGTGTAAAAGACTTCTATTGGATTTTTTTTCTGAAATAATGTTTTAACTTTAGATCATCAACCTTGATGATGTTCCTTAATGTCTGAAAACAATAAATGCAAAGCTGTCAAAAGCTGTGCATTATGCATATCCTGTGGTCACCATTAAAGATTAAAAATGCATGAACTTGCAGCAGAGCACTACACTACCAAGTACAACAGGCTTGAAAATTCCAATTTAAGTGAAGCAAAGATTGTATGAACTCTTACTAATTCTGTCTGTTAAGGAAACAATTTCTAATAGAGAACATTTCTCTTAAGAAACTGAAAAATAATGCATTATATAATATAAAAACTACAGTCACTGAATATAAAGAGAAAGAAAATACTTAAAAATATAAAAGCTCCTTAATGCAAATAGACCCAAAGGAAAAGTGGTCTGAAGCCAAACATAGATAGTTGTTACTACCAAAATAAAGGTAAGCAAAGGGGTTCTGCTAGAACTGTTTTGTTACAGTGTGGTATTGGGAAAGGGGAGTGGGGAGGGAAGGCAAAAATCACAGAGACCCTGTAAACAGAGGAGATAAGGACATGCCAAAAAGAAAAGTTCATTTTAGAAATTTTATCCCCAGAAAAAGGTAAAGAGAGGACTGTGGACTGAAGGTTGCTTATAAGGAGCTACTGTCTGTAAACAAATAAGTTATCCTTTGATAATTTTCATTCCCCTTGTTTCCATCAAAATATGACTTTGTACCTTTTTTTGTTAATAAACAGGAAAGAGTCGAAGAAGCAGATGTCTCTATTTTCAATTTATCTCCTAATGAAAGAAAAACAGAACACCTTGAGAAATTTTGGATGACCACTCAAGATAAAAAGAACATCAGGAAAATTATTAAAAAATAAACAAATTTTTTGTTTATTCTTCTGAGACGAAGCTTTAGCTTAGAGGGGGCAAAGCAGATAGGGTATGTTACCTGATCAAAAACCAGTAGTATTCTTTTAAGAGGAGGAATGCTTTAAGTATCTAGCCTTTTAAAGGGAATTGTAACTTCTCTGAGGTATGAAGAAAATGTATTTAATTTTAGTCACTTGGTGCAGTTCAAGGCATTCTATGACAGCGGGATCTACTTATGGCACCTTATCCTTACAAGGTATCTATCTATCTTTCTTGATTTCCATTCTCAGGATCTATCTAAATTGTTGTAGACTTCTATAATCCCCCCATTCTTTTCTCCTTTATGTTCTGCTGTCCCTCTCTTCTCCTTGCTCTGTTGACCTTTTCCAGTTCTGAAATTCTTTCAGTGACACATTTGTCTCTTGTTGCCTTTAGACTTGGTTAGTTACATCAACAGATCCTATATCCTACAATCCCACTGACGACTGTGAATCAAGCAAGCATGTCCTCTAAATACTCCACCATTTGTAAATGTTTCTGTATGAGCTAAGATGCAAAATATCACATAATAATACCTACATATTTTCCTCCACTTCAGAACCACAAATTCTAGCACTGGACTTAGCTTAGCTCCAATTGCATCGTGATGCATAAATTTATCTAAGATACAAGCAAATAATTATTATATAATTATCCACAATAAAGCTGTAAGAAATGCCTTTATCAGCAACTTCACCTTTGGATTCTGGTGCTTAAAAATGAAGGAATGATAATTCAGCTATTTTCTGTATGCACAGAGGTGCTGAAGATATACTTCAGAAATTATATGTAAGCATTTTTAAAAAGTTTTAGAACTTGATTTTTAGTGCATTAATATCATTAAGTACTTAAGAGCGTGCAGCAAACCCAGATATCCTGTCATTTAACATGGAATGCAGAGCTTTGTAAGGTCAGTGTATGTTTCCTAAGAACACTGAAAAGAGGGGAAGGAGAAGATGAAACAGACTGGTGTTAAGAACATTAAAGAAATAGTGTCTGTCATTCACCTTTTCTTCATGAAAATAATTGTTACATGCTAAACAATGTGAAAGTCCCAATTGTAAATCAAATCATTGTGAAAATAAGCACACACGAAAGATTTTGCTCCTTTTGTTTTGGTTGGTTGTTTTTAATTTAAACCAGTCACTTGGCTTTCGCTGCTTTAATTCTGAAGTCTTCTTTGTTCTGCTATCTCATGTTCTCTTTCTGTGAACTTGGATGAATGGTATAATACTGATTAATTTTACTAACTCTTAATAATGATATTAATAGGCACCGCTTTCTTTTAAAAAAATCTACCTTGGTAATCACAACCTGTAAAAACATACACACTCTTTTATTAAAAGATGAAGAAATACTATTCTACTGAAAGCCATCGCTATTCTGGTTGTGCTCAAAAGCCACCAAGAAAACCAGAAACAAGGCAATTATTTGCTTTTAACCCCCATAAGAAGGCAATAACCTAAATGGAATAACCAATGTTTAATATATTAAAATATTAAAATGTAATTAAAATTAAAATATTTACACGTGCTCACTGAGTATTTATAACAGTTCACAAATGTAATACATGTAAATGACTGGCTTTTATTCATTTATAAATATGTTAGCATACACCAATGTAATCTAAAACCAGACTAAAACAATATAAATTATTCTCAGCTGATTCTTCATCAGCTCAACACAACTTTTAATTCACAGTACTAATAAAAGGCTCTAAAAATAGTCTATATATTGTTCACTTGTAAACAAGTATACTTAAATTATGTTCTTATCCATTAATTAAACATATATTCCATTCATATCTAAATAAAAATATTTAAGCACTCATGGGAACAGCAGGATAAAATGTTTACATTTTTATATATTTTATATATACGAAATGGGTTTATGCAACACCTAAAATTAAGGATCTTAAAACGAGTAATACTGCAGTACTTTGGAGCACATGCAATACGATCACAACGTTAGATGGACTGACCTCAGTGCAATAAATTCTATCAACAAACAAGTGTTTTACTGAATCGTATTTCATTTAATAATACCTGTAAATGCGACTCCAGTAAAGCTCCACTATCTTGCACGCAACCAGAAATGCAAAGAGACATTTTCAAAAGCCAGGGCAAATGCTATGGATGACTTTCCCTGGCTTTCACCAGGCACTGCCATTAGAGTGCTTTAGCTTCCATTAAGTTGTCACTTCCCTGTGCTGCCAGCTTTTCAAGGGGGACAATTCGTTCTGACAGAACCATGGCCTGTCACATACACTAACAGTTCAGTAGAAATGAACAGGAAAACCCTCAAAGCTGATGGATTTATTAGTGATTGGAGCTGGCATATATATTGCTTATATGTACAAAGCTAGGTAATTAATAAGCTCTAACCTGTCCACCTTAAGTACCTCATATTTATTTGCAGAAACTTAATTCACAGCATACAAATGTAAAACACACAAAGATGTTCTTTCATTCGATTTTGAACTTTACAATTTTTTAATTAGCCCTTATTGATCATGACAGTTTTGTAACAACAACATCTAGTTCATACATATTTTTAATACATAAGAATTGCCATACCGCCTAAGAGAAAAGGCTCATCTAGTCCAGAAACATAGTAGCAAACAGTTAGGAACAAATGTTAGAAATGCTATGTGAAGCACAGCACCTCTCTTCAAAATAGAACACTGCTGTCAGTGGCTTCTGAGCCTCCTGAGCTAGAACTTGTATACAGATCACCCTATATACCAGCCACTATCTGACCTATCCTGTTTGAGACCAAATAAACTGTAAATTCTGCAATTATGGCCCATGTGAAAAAAAGAACTTTGTTTTGCTAGTATTGAACTTGCTGACTGACAACATCGTTGAGTACTAATTCTTGTACTGCAAAAACAGTCCATCTTCTTTGAAGCATTGCTGATTGTATAGGCCTCTCTTTTCACTTAGCTGTCATTATTCCAAGCTCAAGAATCCAAATCTATTTAAGCTTTCATCTGATAGAAGCTATTTTGTACTTCTTGTCACATTCTGTCTCAGTAGCTTCTCTGTTTCTACCTATTGGACATACGGGTCGCCAGAAACATACTTGGTATACAAGATGTGAATGCATGGATTTCAGCATTAACGATCTCCCAATCATTCCAGTTTTCTATCACAGAAATTATGATCATCAGTCTTTAACATGCTCATTGTACTCTAGTGACAACTATCTTTAGCTTTATGTAGCTTTAGTGACAACTGCTAATGAGTTATGAATTGTATTTTATCCTTGGTCAGTTTCAACAAAGGAACTTCATACAACCTGAAGACAAACAAATTAACCTACTTAAGTAATATTCCGTCTCTTTATAAATATGGAAAAATGAAGCATTAAGGAGAGTAAGTGGTTTCTGAAGCAGAAGGCAAAGATATAATTACACACAAAACAAGCCAATAAAGTATTTTCCTCCTTATGAAGGCTTTTGTCCTTTCTATCTTTTTCCTTCTACACCTTCCCTGCTGGAACTCAGCGGTTGCCATTGTGGTTTACAGACCTTCTAGAAGTTATTCTACTAGGCCGCAGAAGAAGGCAGTAGGACCATGGAAAGAGTGGCAAAAAGGCAGGAAGAGAGTACATGATGTCAAAAGAGAGGAATCAGAATATTCAGACACTTGGGAAAGAAGAGACACTGAGATGCTAGTGGTAGCAACAGCCAGAGTGGAGACAGAGTTACAGCCAGCTGGCTGAGAAGAAAGGATGACAGCCATCAGATTAACTGAGAACAGCCAGGAAGGCTTGAACACCATCACAACAGAGACTTGGCCCATCACTAAGGACAGAACAGAGTCCATTAAATGTTTTGAAGGACATCAGCAGGACAACTGTTAAAGGGAAGAAAAATAAAGCAACTAAAATTTAGAGGGCAGAGGAGAACACCTTTTACTAATTCATGGGAGGTTAAGATAAAATCTAAGTTAGAAAAAGATTAGACAATATAAAGTTACGTAAGGAGAATACACAAGAATGACAAGAGGTTGGTATTGTGGGAGGCTTAAGACAAAAACAAAAGACGCAGAGCTGAAGTCATAAAAAGACAGAAAACAGAAATAAAATATTTCGATTATAGGGTTGAAGTAAGATTAACCACTTACTGATGAAGTGAAACATAAATAAAACTTAAAAATTACTGAAAGAAAAAAAAATATTCAGAAATGCATCTTCCTCACTAGACAAGTGATTAGGTAGCAGAAATTCAGTCTTTCAGCAGCGGAAAAGTCAAGATTTAGTGAGAAATCTACGAGGGTTGGGGGGGTGTCTTTTTTCATTACCATCCTTATTTTCTAACAAATAAATTTTGGAGGTTCAACAATATTTTTGAGTCTTACAACACTCCGACATGTCTTTTAATCTTCCTTTTGTAAACAAAAGTTAACTAACTAGTGATCAATACATGTTTCTTGTGTTTACATATTCATATTCTTAGTTGCACAGTTACTGGATGCCTCTGGGATCAGCGAAGGGATGTGTAATACTCCGTTGTGGAGATTACTCTAACAGCAGATATGACCACTTAGAAGGTCAACTGTTTAGCAAGTCTGGCATAATCTTTATTGGCTTCTAATTATTACTTTTAGCTTTACTGTGTTTGGCTTCCCTAATGACAATTTTGAGATATTTTAAGATTTATTTAAGATGCCAAGGTGCAGACGCTCATACTTCACCAACCTTGGTGATTTCCTTGTATGTAACATGAAGTGTTAAACTGTATCCGACCTAATACAATACTTGGACTAAAATAAAATTGTACAAACTGATTATTGTCAAAATTAAAATTATTTAGAATGGACAGAAAGTGAAAGAGATGTTTTATTTGCTTAAAAAACAAAGACTAAGTTAACTGGTGCCACTGAACATTAAAAATTACATTTCTGCCATTACATATACACCCTGACCCATTATTAACTAAATGGTGCAGGCTCTGGATCAAGCCTTCAAACTTCCAGTGCCCATTAAGTTTTTCCCCAAACAAAAAGCCATTACAGGTTTGGATTTTTGTATGTTTTGAAAACTCTTACTAGTAAGGATTATTTTTGAAAAGAGTTTTAACCTGAACTGCTCTGTATTTTCTACATATATCTGAAGATCAACAAAATGTTTCACATGAATCACAGAGAAACTTCACCTGTTTACTTCCCTGTCATTGTTAACATCAGGACTTCGGGAGAGTTGGAAAAAATCAAGGTTGAGTGATGTCTTACGCTGCCAGATGGTTGGGCTATTGAGAACCAGCATCAGAGAACAATTAGTCAAGTTTTCATTATGAGTAAACACTAAGTACAGAAATATTCAGTTGAAAAAATCAATTCTGACAAACTTGTTGGCCAAGTAGAAAGCACTAAATTGTTTCTATTTTCATATTTTTCCTAAAGTGCTTGTTATAATCTCTAACATGCCTAACAGCTGCATTGAAAATAAAATTTATTAACAAGCGTTATTTCCATTCTTTGACAGGCTCCCCCCCCGCCCCACCCCCAACTTTTAACTAAGCTCATCAATTACTCTTAACACTCTAAATAGTTGGCAATGTTTACATAACATCCTTCCAGAGTTATTCAGCTCGATCTTGCAGCTCATTAAAAGGATCTCTATTTATCTGCTGTGTGTTACAGTTCTTAACTTTGGCACAACATGCAAAAAGGAAGCCAATTTTACTTTTCCCTGTGGTGTTAATTGGTAGAGCATGCTGCCTCCCTCTTCATTAATTATGTCAATGTGTATGAAACTTTCATTTTCATGGTGGTGTATTAACAAAGCTTTGCAATGAGGCTGACAAAAAGCCAGTAAACTCCAGCTTATAAAAAGTGGATAATGAAAGCTAGCAATGATCAGAATATAGTACTTATTTCAAAAAGCAACTTTTTTCCCCCTTTTCCCTTTCAGATACCATCTAAAGCAAGCACTTACTGAAATAAACAAGATCAACTTTGCTGTTGAAAGTAAATAAATCTCCATACAACACACAGATAATGGATCTGGAAACACTATAACTTCACAGGACACAAAAAATGAGAGAAGGACCTCTTGCCCAGCTGAAATGGTTTTGCTCCTAAGACCATTTTCAGACGATTTACGGATCTCATTCCAACAAGTGTATAGAAATCACTCACTGCTTGATAGCTCACTAAACACTGTTTTTTTTGTCGAAAGACAAAACTACCACTACCACAACAAAAACAGACACCGTCCACATGAAATTCTTCTGGATGCTTTCAGCTTGTTTCTGTTTAGTAACTACAAAGGTTGGTAAAAGAGTGACATCTAGATTTTCTCTCTCCTTTTTTTTCCCCCCCTCAAAAAACCTCCCTCAGTCAGATCTCAATGACTTCAGATACAGCACACAGAATGTAACTGCACTGGGGAGACTACCCAGAGACGGAGACTGAAGTAACAAATAATGTATATGATAACCCACTTCACTTTCTGGAAATTCTAAAATGCTTAGCACAATTCCCCATTTTAAGAGATGTAAAGCATAACAAACTATAAATGAATACATTAAGATAGTTCCCATCTTACGTTCTTGGAATTACATCTTACAGTCTTGGAAATCACAACTAGAGCAGCTTTCAAGTTGCCACTTAGGCTGCAAATGCTACAGACAAATTCACAGATGCAGGTGCTTGTTTTTCACCCCAGATGTCTTCTGAGTGGTAAAAGATTCACGTTGCTAATACCTGTATTTGAAGGCCAAAAAACCAAACCAACCAACGAACCAACCAACCAATAAAAACCCAAATAAAAAACCCCAACAAAACAGACATGCACCCCCCAAAAAAACCCTAAAAAGCCCCCACAAGCAACTGAATTTACTTTCCAATCTATGATTAAGCCTCTTTCCTTCTATACTTTTCTCCCTAAAAATTATTTGGGATATCTTTAAACTATTTTTTTGCAGTGAAATCAAGTAATAAAAAGAGAAAAATGTATTGAAGAATGTTTCCTACAGTAGGCTTAAAACTTAACGCAACAAACAAAAAAGAGATTTATCTGTACGTTGAAAGAATTCATCCTTCGAATGAGTCTAGCCAGAGCAATAACAAGGATGGGATGAGACCGACATTCAGTCTAGGGGAGCACACACCTTATGGTGATGTCAAAAATCTGGAACAAATATGCCTATTCCCTGTCAAATGCTCTCGCCACCCATGAAAATGTCTGATTGTTAAGTCCCCCTCCTCTTAAGTTCCAAAGTTGTTTATAAATACAGCATTTCTTTGCTCTTACTGACTACACTGAACTCTTCAACTCTTACAATTTCTTGCTTCCAGTCAGTTTGGAAAAGCTATGACAAGTATGCATCATGAAATGTTTACTACATTATTACTCCTTACCTTCATGAGGAAGTAGTTTTGCAAAGACACACAGAAATTAAACTTGGACTATAAGAACACTGTAACAGCAACATCTTCTATTCTACAACTGAAACAAGATTTAGGAATAAAAGAAATATTCAGGAAAAATTTGAACCCTAACTGCATTTATTCTGTAGAAGTACAGTAGCTGGCTACAGCAATATCATTTTAACAACAAGTTTTGAAAATAGGTCTTAAAATGAGGCACTTGCTCCTAATTTTCCCTAGAAGTAGCTGACATATCAAGACTGTATTGTACAGTTGTAGCTATTCCCCTTGAATTTCCTATGTAGTTCTTATTTGCTATTGCTGTATAAAATACTGACTTTGAATTAAGAAATGGGGCTGTACAATCTCTTGTAAATTTGACTATGTTGATACTAATTAGAAACTGTAAAAAATACTACATGGAATTTTTAGAAGAACTGCATACCTAATGGAAAGTGTGTGTGAGGGAGAGAAGGGAAACTCTTTCAAAAATAGATTTACGGTCATTTTAGTCAGAATTCATCAAAACTGAAAGCTTATATACCAAAGGTAGCTGATAGATAATTTTTTCTCTTCCATATGGATAATTTTTTTCTCTGTCACACAGATAAAACACTCTTTGTCAGCAGCTACACTTCCCTGTCAAATTTTGTACTTCAGTGAAGAATGTTTTATGTTCAGCAGCTGGCACATAAGTATTCTCATGCAGTTACTGCATTTCTACGCTTTGCAATTCTACAGAGTTAGACTTTGCTTCCTTATGTTCTATCCCAATTTAAACCAAACAAAAACATCCTAAAAAAAAAAAAAAAGG
The DNA here is from genome assembly GCA_002844005.1 of Limosa lapponica baueri. Lineage (NCBI taxonomy): Eukaryota > Metazoa > Chordata > Aves > Charadriiformes > Scolopacidae > Limosa > Limosa lapponica. The sequence continues at coordinate 179,949 of KZ506446.1, forward strand.
AACTCAATACAGCTTACCTATTCCCACATACATCAGCCTTATCAAATTTTTTTTCAATGACATATAATTCTGCTAACTATCCACAACTGTGTACTCCAGAGCTTGTAAGACTAAAATGATAATTTGATTTCTCATGTTATACAAAGAGAAGATATTTCTGAATCCACTCTTATTCCAAATAGAGCATATGCTTTAGGAAAAAGAAAACCTCAAAATTCTCAGAAAGGCAGAAGTAATTCCCCTGAAAGTTGCATCTATGCTTAATTGCTCTCATTGACAAAATATTGTAACCTTAATTTGTCTAGGTTTGACTTCTGGGTATTGGCTGTTGTAACACTTTTGTTGGTTCAACTGAAGAAACTTCTGTTATCAGTTATGTTCCTTGGTAAACACATATAAGCTGGGAACAAATCACTACTTATTAACTCTCGTCAAGTCAATCTAAAAGCTTTCTTTTCTTTAAATCATATGATGTCACTACATCTTTCACTGTCAAGTACATTTCCCAACCTACTGGTCATTTTCATGGAGCTTCTCTAACTTTGCAATGTATAAACAATCTTCTTGAACATTCATGTATGACAACCGGACACACTACCCAGCAGGAGTTGAGCAGTTTGAATAAAACAACTCTATGTAAGAAGTCAGTTGCTTACACACCCAAGAACTGCATTAACCCCTCTGGACCACGTTATCATGGAACTCATATTCCAAGGCTCTACTGAAATGGTAAAAGTACCCACTGATGAGCTATATTCTTGCTACATATAAACGATAACTTTTTTAAAAAATTACTTGCTTACAGCCAAGTGATACAGTTTGTTATGTCTCAGTCACTTCACTATTTTCCCTTCTCTGTTCTTTTTATCGTATAAAAACTTCACTTTGTGATAACTATGTTTGTATGTTGGTCAGTGACAAAAAATGTTGCACATACTAACCCAACTCCACAGTCCAACACTGGACTGTGGGCAGTAGGTACACAGACATCACACTTCTCAGTCCTAGAATAGAGTCAACACTAGTATTAGCTGTGGTACTGTACAGACTGGAAAGGATTCAGAGCTAGTTCATATTCAACCTGCTAGTGAGCAGTGGGCTGGAAACAAAATTAGCACAGTTGCAGATCTACCTGGTCACCGAGGCTGAGTGAAAGCAAAGCCTCAGTATTACACATGCAGTCATTCAGAATAATGTCATTCATGCACAACATGCCTAAGCAATTTTCCTTCCTACAGAGATATAAAAAGATTTAAACAGTGATATATATTCCGTTCAGCATATGTGAAAGAAAAATGCTATATGGACATCAGCACTATGAAAGGAATATTACTTCTAGTGCATTTGAATTATTGTGCTAAGACTACACATTTTAATTTGGACAGACCACCTCTCTCTCTTACATGCATTCCTGTTTTCCTTCCAAATGATGTCTTCAATGGCACATAACTGGGATGCATCTGGCACTGTCTGTTAAGCCCCTGCAGGTCTAAAAGCCTAGAGCAATACCCTGCATTTGGACATATGCACACTAAGTTGTTTCTATTTGTACTGTGCCATACCCCCTCCTCAACTATGACCATAAAATTTTATTTCCAACTTGGAGGGAAGGAGAACAAAGTGCTCTGGATTTTGGGAATGAGCCAACAGGAAGTGCTAAATGAATAAAGACCATCTACAAGTGTGCCCTAGGGACTAAACAGTTCATGCCTATGAAACACTGCTCCAAGTTGGGATTCTAATTCTCATTCTGCAAACTCATACATCTTCTTGCTTGCTATTACTAATACACTGTATTAAATAACCAGACCTCTATATAAGCTTTTTACCTTTTAGTTTCTGAACTGAAATATATGTAATAAAAGCAAATAGTTGCTCCTACATTTGAAAAGAGATCACTTCAAGTTTTTTATTTATTCCAAAATGTGTTAGCAATAGACAAAATAAAACAAGTTTATCAAGCACAAGGAGAATGCTTGTCAAGAGCACTTAAAAATCATCTGTGTCCTCAATGGGTGTGAGCTAGGTACGAAAACAACAGAGAAACACAACTGATCTAGAAGACCATTTGATTGCCCCTCTCACTCCTCAATGCCTTTCTCTACCCCACCTCCCAGGATAAGCTACACCTACAACTTTTGTCCAAACTGTTTCTGTAAACTTTTAGTGCTAGAGATTTCGCTGCCTTTCTAAGTAACTTTGTCCAGTTTTCAACTGCTCTTCCATTAGGAAGTTTTTCCTGCTGCTGATCCTGAACTGACATTGCAGCAAAGTAAGCCAACTGCATAGTGAATACAGAAAAAAAATTGATTACTTCCTGCCTTGCACCTTTACACCTTGAAGCTTTACAAACGCTGAATTTTTCAAGAGTACAGTTTCATAGGCCTTACTGATGTTTATTCTGTTTTTATATAAATATGGCATGGGGTTTGGGTTTGCTTTTTTTTTTTTTTTTAACAAGATGTTTTATATCCACGTACAATAGACTTACCTAAGCTATATTTCTGAAGAAGGAACAACACACTTGCTTATAGGACCTTGCAAGGCAGAACCTTGCTACTGAAATACTTCTGTACTGACTTTAAAAGCAGGTCTAACTCACTGTGCCAAACTCCAAAACAGAACCCAAGTGGAAAGCAGACTAGCAGAATGGAGAGAAGGAACTGCAAAAAAAAGTTACGCGCATCTTTCGCAGCATACTTCAAAATTAGACCTGGAGGATGGGGGAAGGGGACTCTAGGGGGGAGCTTTACCCTCACTGAGTCAGGTGCAAGAAAGGCCTGTGATTTGACAGAATGGCATCTACACCTCCAAAGAACTTAAGTAATCTTTTATTTAATGGTAGATGCATCAAGACTATATCCTGACTAATTAGAGACTACTTTTAAGAAGAAAGATTGAAACTGCAAAAGACTCCAAAAGGATGTATAGGCAAGTTGCTATGCCGCACCAGAACATATCAACACTAAGATGAACAATGTAAGATGCAAGGAAGGTAAGAAAACAAAAACTACAGCACAATGCAACAAGAAAGTATTTACACACAGATTAATATAATGAGGCTTACATGCCACCACAGAAGTTGGCTGGCCAGGTTGAGGGTCAGCTTTCACAGAGGACAGAGCAAATGGATTTTGTATTCAGATAACAGTCAGGCAAGATTATATATAATCATGGGAAATGAAAATAAAATTTCAGGATTTTTTTCTTTTTTTTTTTTTTTTACATATTGGATCTGTAGATTAATGTTCCTGTTACTTTGTCTTTTTCTGCTCCACAGAGATCCTCAATTGTTACAGTAAAAACTGATTCTTACTTACATCTTGAGCTGTTATGTACAGTGCTTTGGGCCAAATCAAGAGTTGTATTCCTCGTGGGTTTTTAAGACATCAAAAAGCAAAATGTCTAAAAAGCAGTTGAACATACCTTGATAAATTTTCACATGCTACGTATGTAAATGTAATGCCTTATTATTATTCTATTCCTTGTATTCTGATTTCACATAGCGTTTCATGGCCACTCTACATGATGATAGAGTTAAAAATACTATGTTCTCCCCATTTGGGGCAAAATTCCAATCCAGTGAGCCCATGGCTCTCTTTGATACAATGAAAATTGCTTTCTAAAACTCAAGCTGCTTCTCCATAAATGACTTTCTTAAAAATGCAGAAACAGAAATAAATGCATCCAATCTTAATGCTTCATTGAAAAGATTAACTCTTATTACTCAATAAAAGTATGCATTTCAATGTCCTTTAGAAATAACATTTATGTAAGAAAAACACAAGTTGCTCAAGTTAAGAAAGCCAGTCATTGTTGCAAAATTCCAAACTCATACTGTTAACAGTAAAACAACAAGAAAAAAAAAAGTCATTAATTATTCTACATCAATCACAGCTAAAGACAAACTTCTGTATTTCCCTACATGTATAAAAGCTGTTGTCGCTTTCTTTTTCTTACGTCATATATTTGTTTTCTGAGGATCCTCCATCTAACTCCAAGAAAAGCGATGTTGAAAGGTGTGGTTTAAAGTAGGTTTCTTTGAGCGTCTTGCAACTTTTAGATCTATGAGGTGGCTGCAGGGCAACCCTTCATGTATTAATGCTTTCTAGGGAAATAGTAAGGACAAAGCAATTAAATCAGCAAAGAGTAACTACAAGAAAAACAGCTGAGTGACTAAAGAAGCAAACCTCCACAGTTGAAAAATACTTGGTGGGTATGTAGAAGACTGAGTTTAGCATGGCAAGGCTAAAGCACCATTTGATATATTTTTTTTTTTGTAGATATACAGATACATAGATAGATGAGAGGGAAAGGTAATGAAAAAGCTAAAAAGAAAAATAAATTGGAAGCCTCTTGCTGATTAGTAGAAAATGTCATTAAGATTGATGGGGTCATCTAAGACACTGTTATCAGCTGTGCTAAAGCACATACACATCTGCATGGTATTTCCATAAAGCTTCTGAAATCACAGGGATGAAGAATGAGATTATGATGAGCCACAAAGGGCTAAATTGGTTCCAAAAGGCCATCAAACCGTGTGAACTATCAATGAAGCAGTGCAGTAGTAAGAAGAAATGAATTAGTATTACCCGTCAAGATGATTTCTCCAAACGCTCTAAACCGAATTTCCGTTTCTTCCCGATAAGTGTATTATTGAAGTTTATAAATCCTGACTTGCAAAAACAGTTCTGCTTTTCAGTCAATGTATCCTGCTGTATTGAAGTGTACTATTGAGAGTTTTCTAAGACATTTCCTTTATGTCAGGTGCCTTGGAATTCAGTTATTGAAAAGCATACGGGAAATGTAGTGGGCATGTGTTTGTCACTCTCAGCAAAACCTTGCTCTGTGGCAGACATGATTTGGAGATCACCTTTGAAAGCTTATCTAAGTGAGGGATAAGACAGTATTCACATTGCTTCATCTCAAATACAATACGGTCAGTAATAAAGTATGTTAACATATGACTGACAGAGAGATGTTTCATTCCGTGCTTTTTAGTTAAGCCATTTCTACCACTGCCCTCCCAAAATATAAGCTATTGTTAACGCGCTTATTTTCAGTCACTCAAAACAACAAAGTCCCAGTATAAAGATGTTTAAGTTCAGCTTTAAATACTAAAAGTGCTAAAACCATTACTTCACTAAATGCATAAAATAGCTGAAGCAAATTTAACCTATCTGCCACACAGCATTTTGAAAGGATAAAGTGAAACAATTTCAACAATTACTATTTAAAGTGTTACTAGAAAATTTATTTTTAGCAAGTCTGACTCTTAAGAATGGATTAACTCTTTTCCAGGAATACCATTCTATTAGCACAGAACTGTAAACACACAGCATGGTGTATTATCTTGAAGGGAGGACAAATTAATATTTACTACAGCCTACTAAATATTTTATTGAGTACAAAAGGTCCACTCACTTAAAACACTCCATTATAATCTCAGAAAAATCTGCACTTAACAGAAAATGTTCTCATGTCAAGCCACAGCCACCACCATTTAAAAATGTTACCATGACAACCAGTAGCAACTTGGGGTAGTGCAATGCATAACTCAGATCCAATGCTTAGCTCTCTGCTCATCTACTGCCAAGAATTATTTTCCACAAACAGAAATCCTACAACTCTGAGAGTATTTCTAACCGAGCCCCTGAAACTGAAGCTAATGCCAAAGAAATCTCAGAAATTACTGTGCTGCTTCAATCAATGTTATTTTGTTTTGCAGGCACACACTACACTATTTACTAGGCAACAACTGGATCTGGATTTTTGGAGTTCTTAAAGGAAGAACTGTGTAATCTCTAACTAGTTTTAATTAACATCATAATTACTGAATATGCATATTTAATTCATTCTGTTTCAGGCATGTATTTGTTTTTTCTTCAAAGCGTGAAATCTCAATTCAGATTTTGCTCTCAAATTAGAGTAGGCATCTTTGCTCTTGTAGTTCGTATCCATATTGGTCTCTAAACATAAGTGAATATACTCAAGACTAAAACAATAATCTGTAACAGAGTAACTTGCTTGAGAATGTTTTGACTATGAAGAATAAAATAACGTTCAGCTTTAAAAATTTATCCTTCAGGGTAAAAACAACAAAAAATGTTCCAAGTACTTTGTCCTTCATATTTAAGGGGAAACTGAGTAACAACATGTAAATGTTACAATTAGCTTAAAGTCATTATCAATTCTATTAACAAACACAAATGTATACCTTTTGGAAAACTGTAGTGGTAAAATTGTAAAACTCAATTGAAAAGCACTTTATTTTTCAGAATCAGGTTTGTGGTTTTGGTTTTTTTCCCCCGATAAAGCATAGCAATGTATATTACTTCTATACAAAGCTTCCTTTGTATACGTCTTACACATAATTTCAAAGGGAGGGTTGAGGAGTTTCTTATTAAAATAACTGATTTATGGGGATATCCTCTAAATAACTTATGGGAAGTCATCCTAATGGTTACAGTTTTCAAGAAGACAAGCAAGTAAGGTGAAAATCTTTAAACCTTTATGCAGATGCTGTAGACAGCACCAACTCCCATTTTGAAATAGCCCCCCTTGCATATTACACAATTTTTTTGTCTATCGTCGAGACATGTCTCATTATGCTTAACAAATTGCTATCAGATTCCTTAAATGACAGAACAGGAAAACCTTTAAATGCTCAATGAATCCTGAATTATTAAAGATAAAAGGGTACTTTGGCATATTTATTGTCACATTGAAGGAAATCATCATCATTGATGTCTGGATTAAGCTCTTAACTTTTTAAATGTCCCCTTCAATGCTGAGGTAAACTTAAAGATACATTGCTACAAACCTCAGAAATTAGTTCTTTTTTTAAAAAAGCATACTTTTTGATGTTATTAAGTGTAATTTCACTGTGCAGCACATTTTCTTTGAATAAAGTCTAAGTTGCATTTAAGATACAACATGTTAGATTCCACAAATACATGATTTCTTATTTAAATGATTTTGCTTTAGAGTTATTTTCTACTCCCTGTAATTAAGTTATTCCTTCTGAAAGCACTAGGAAAAATAAGCGTATTAAAGCATGCACTTAGAAGGGGGAGAAATTAACAACATATTGATCATTATACCAAAAAAATCTGGGAGACAGTTTTTTAGCCAGTGGTCACCCCTGTAGTTCCATTAACTTAAATGCCATTCCATTTAATTATCTTTGTGAGCGAGACATGATACAAATTATTCAACTCTTCAGTTACGCCTCATGACTATGTGACATATTTTGCTGACACTATACATTGCCAATCTTCTACACTAAAAAAAATTATCAACAAAAGTTCAAAGATCACATAATCTAGTGAAATGCACGCAATGAAATTCACACAGATTTAGATGCGTTAGTATGAACAGTAACTATGTACCTAATTTTTAAATAACACTCTTAAAAACCCCATGGCAAAAAACTAATTCCTCTGATGCCTTTTCTATGTTACCCTGTTGATTACTACATCTTGTACTTCCTTGAAAGCGTATCAGCTAACTAGTTCTTAGCCTTCTGCAGTCACCTCATCCATCTTCTAATGTGGCTGTGAAAATTGATTTCATTATAGCTTAGTCTTTACAATGTGGATTGCTGTATGTTTATACGTAAGAACGTTAAATAAATAGTAAATAATAGTTAACTGAGGGAGATGGTTTCATTTAAGAAACATATTTCCCCCTCCTTTGCCCCACACACTCAAGTTCAATGCAGTGATAGTTCCCTTGACCGTTACCAACTTCACGGATGAAGCACAAAATAAGAGGAACAGCCAAGACAAGAAAGAGACTTAGCAGTTCTTTTAAGTTCTATTAGACAATGATCCTTGGCTATAAGGATTCTGCCTATTTTGTACCATCATCCCATTATGAAAGGTGGTCTTCATGGCTATGCAACAAATCAGAATGGGAACCTGATTTACAGCACTATCTCCATGACCATATCTCCATGAACAAAACACTACCTCACCAGAACTGGTAGCTACGTTCTTGTTTGCCTGTTCGGAAAAGCTGCTGTCATCTGCCGTGTCTCGAAGCATGCCAGGGCCAGAGAGGCACTACTACTTGGCTCAGGACAAAAGCATGCCACGTTGCCTGTTAAGAATGAATCAACACGCACAAATCTTTGGTCTCAATTTTTTTTTTAATAGTATTGGTGCAATCCATCTGCTTTCCCTTCCATTAACCAAGCGTACAAAGAAAAAAAGGGGCCTGGGGTTGGTTTTATGTGAAGCTACTACACAGCAACTTACACTTGAACCAGATCATATGTTTCAACTTACTTGTCTGGTGTATTCTGGTTCATTAAATATTGGCTTGCATGGCTGGCTCATAGACAAAATTCCCCAGAAAAATATATAGGAAGAGGTCTGGATTTGGAAAGAACTATCAGGTCTGCTGATTTGCTGACTAGGCCTATGAGTGCAGATATATCAGAAAAGCCAAAAGCTACAAACAACCCAAAGAACTACTCTATGATTGTGAACACAGTGTGAAATAATATATTTAAGGGAACCACTACAAAAAGCCCAAAACAAAATCCTCCAAATGCAATTTAAAAATTATGTTCTTCAAAGACTGATTCTAAAACAAGGTCTTCTACTTAAGTTTTCTACTTAAGTGAAACGACTTTGGAAAACAGGCATCAGCCTTATTTTCATAAAATGTGAAAAATACTTTCATAAAGTCTGGAAAACTCAGTACCATATTTCCAAACCGATCTAAAAAAGAATGAAAAAATATGAAGAAAAATCATTCTTCCCTCTGACTGAGTTAAGATGAAAGGCCTCTTATTTGCATCCTGTCTACTTTTGTGCCACAGTAACAAGTACAATGCTGGAATCGTCTTTTAGCAGATACACTAGGAAAAGCAACGTAATCTCCAGAGAGGAGTCCACTGGGCTTTTGTAAAGTTCAAATTTTCATTAGGTTTCTCTCAGCTGCTTCTACATCCACCAAGACTCCAAGGTGGGAGTCACAAACAGATCACAATGACAGCAGAGGTTCTCTATGTGATGTTTTGTAAAGTTTCTTTAGTGGCAAAAGGAGCCAGGTTCGAAGAAAGAAGGGATGCCTTTTTTTCACACTACTAACAGCGTATTTTTCATGGATGGTAAGGCATTTAAATAGTTCGAAGGCTTTAAGAATCCACCTCCTTAGCTACAAATTCTTTCTGATGAGAAAGATGAGGCATCAGAAATATGCCTGGTAAATCATGCAGAGTTTCCAAATAAGCTCTCCCCTCCCATGGATTTTTTTCTGCAGGAGATGATGATCAGGCCATATGTTACCATGACAGATTTGGTATTTCATAACTGAAACACATATAGTTCCTACATTAGTATTTCCTCAAAACAGGGCAATTTTTAATAAAAACCCAAAAACTACTTCAATGTCTACATGCTACAAAAATCATGACAGGGGCACTGTCCCCGGAAGCAGCTGTGTATTCAATTACTTCTGTAAATATATCCCCTTTTATTATTTTTAGGTTTTAAAAGACAACTAAATACTGCATTTAATAGTAAGCATGTGCCCTACTGAAGGGAACACAAACTATAATGATATGCCTAGCTTAAAAGCAAATCTAATCTACTTGCTTATTAAATTTAAATGTGTTTAAGGCTGATATGGTTTGAAAATGATATGTAAAATAACAGCTTCCATAGCTATAAATGTCAAGTCTAAAAATTATATGCAATATAACATACAAAATAAATGCTGCTTCATCTTTACATTTCAGTGTGATCAATTCATTAAATGAGGTATTACAAGCTATGAGAAAATTTTACAACTCCTGAGACATAATTCGTCACAGTGTATTACAATGCAGCAAGGAAATACTTTAGAGGTTTTGTCATCAATGGATTAAAATTCTTATTAGAAAGAAGGTGGGGGAAAATAGCTTTCTGATGTACCATGACCAAAATTACTCATCACAGCATATATTAAACACGTACGTGATCCTTTTTCATGACACAGTATAAAATGCCTTTTTTTCCTTTGGAAACAAAACAAGGAAAAGATAGGCAATATATTTTAATGGACCAAGATGCAAGGTAAGGAATCTTTCAGGACAAAAAGGACAGAAAGCTTCACTACCACACCAAACCCAAATATTCTCTGGCAGTCTGGGGTTTGTTCAGTTTTGGTTTCTTCTTTCTTTTTAACTGCAATTGAGGAATGGTCTTTTCTATTTGCTGTGTTTTCCAGAAATAATATTTGACAATAGTTTTACACCAATAGTTAGAAAGAAGCTAAGAGCCTCGATGCCAACAAATACACTATGTGTATCCCCCCAACAAAGTCCCCACCAAAAAGCCTCTGAACATTTTGTACAGTGTAGCAAAACTCTATTGCCTAGAAAGCTATAAAACCTGGAAAACCATTCTGAATCTTCAATCTATGCAACTCAGTGTTCCAGAAAATATTCACAAAGGCTAACTTCTGCTCAGGGAAGCTGCTCATTTTAGCCCTCTCATTAATCAGTTGAGAGATACAAAGAGGATCCCACAGGACATGACTCGGACCATCAGAATTAGATTTTTACTCTGAACTGCTTCCTGAAGGCGCATCTCTCTTCTTTACTGACACGAGTCAGTACAGAAGTGTCAGGAGTCTATGTTTTATGAACACTACCCACTCTTTTCTCCAACCTTCATCTTTCTAATAAGTCTGTTTCCAAATGAGACAGGTGCTTTGACCACACTATTGTTAGCTACTATCACCTCAAAATTATTTTCTTAGTCTAGTAAGTTTGAAAGAAACTGTCATGATCTTGGAGATGACGCAAAAAAAATCTTGTTTCACCTGAAGTGAATGAGAGCTGCAAGTAAATCAAAATAAGCTATACAGTGATGGCTCTTAATTATTTCACCCAAGCTTTTGTACACACTTCCTACTCAAGTGTTCAAAAAGTCTTGACTGAAAAAGAATATTATTGAGATCTAAAATTTATTCAGACTTTGCTATTTATAATGAAATCCTGTTTCATAAACCATCCTGGTCATGCACATCCAGGCTTAGGGTATTTTAATAAGAAAGCAAGACAACAGCAATTTTCTTACATGAACCTTTACAGCAGCTAAAAAGCTAATGCTACTTACTTTGGTATTTCTCTGCAAAGTAAGAATAATATTCATGGTTATGACAAACATAATTTTATTTTAAAAACCCATTAATATTTCTAAGATATGTGCCTGCCTCTTCCTTTATCACTTTTCCAATCTGTCAAACATTTAATACATTTGTCTTTCTCTGACATATAATTTTGATATCATGTATCAGAAAAATACACATCACCCCAGATGTTCCCAAGGTGCAATAAAATCTGGTAATACTTTTGCAGTCCAGTATCTAGCCATGAATTTCTGCTCCCACAAAACCATCCACGTTACCAGGGGAATTATTAGGTGGCGGTATCTTTCCAGGCACTCAGAGCAAGATAACCCTAATCTAGTTTTATCACTTGCACACAAAAGCATTGGATCCAATAGGCTTCCATGTAATCCATCTCTGTCAACTGCATTAAGGAAATTACCTGTCAGAAATATCATGGCCAAGATTCTGTGATTAAATGCAAACTTAGAAAATGCTCAAGGGTATAGTAAAAAAAGCTACATAAAATTGCTTTCAGTTTAGCTTTCCTTATGTTAACGTTGTGTCCACAAGCAGTTGAACAACGTAAAGAATCAAGTAATTTATCAACCAATTATTGCATTGCCAAAGGAAACAAAACAGTTTTTTAAATTTGTCATAATTCCATGATGTCGCCTTTTGTTATTAAGACAGCAACACTTAAAAAATAAAAAAATCTTTCGAGATCTCTGAAGAACCAAAAAGCACACCAGGTTTTTGGTTTGTTTTTTTTTTCCCAGGAAGGGAAATTGCTATTGCTGATGAAGCACAGAAATACCTAAACCTTCAGATTCACAACCCTAATACTGAATGTGTTTCCTTTATAGTGCTTTGTCTCTGCGAACTTTACCATTTAAGGATTATTTGTAACAAGTTTGCACGGCTAACAGCACAGCCCTACACCTCAGATCACTCAGGTCCAATGCTTTTCTCCATCATTAACTTAGATCTTTTCCTAGGCCTCTTTCTATAAAACAGACAGAGCGATCACACATATGTGTTATTTGGACATAAATGCACTCCTAACTGTGAATATCCTGGCTCTGTGTCAAAGAAGGGAACACAAGAAAAGTAAAAAACCACAGCCTGACCCACAATTCTACAGCTAAACATCTTTAAAGTATTCACTGAAGAATCCTCTATTCTACAATATCCAATGTCCCCTAAAGAAATCGAAAGCAGGGCGGAATGATTAATATACCCAGTGAAAGAAAGACATGGACATACTGGAGAGAACCTACCAAAGGGCCGCTAAGATGATTCAGGGACCGGCACATCTCTCATGTAAAGAAAGGCTGAGAGGGCTGGACCTGTTCAGCCTAGAGAACAGAAGGCTCAGGGGGATCTTGTCAATGTATACAAATACTTTACAGGAGGGCAAAAAGAACATGGAGCCAGGCTCTTATCAGTGATGCCCAGTGACAGGACCAGAGGCAACGGGCACAAACTGAAACACAGGAGGTTCTGTCTGAACATCAGGATACACTTTTTCACTGTGAGGGTGACTGAGCACTGGCACAAGTTGCCCAGGGAGGTTGTGGAGTCTCCCACATTGGAGGTATTCAAAAGCCATCTGGACATGGTCCTGGGCAACTGCCTCTAGGTGTCCCTGCTCAAGAAGTGGGTTTGGACCAGGTGACCTCCTGAGTCCCTTCCAACCACAACCATTTTATGATTCTATTGACCCACTTTTCCAACTAATCCAAGTCTCTTTGAAGAGCAGCCCTGCCTTCTACTATGCATACTGCTTCCTCCAGTTTGGTGTAATTCACAAACTTCCTGACAGTGCACTTCACCCCACTCTCCACATTGTTATTAAACAACGTATTGCCCTTTGTGTCAAGCCCTGAGGCACACAACCACTAAGCCACCAAGTGATCTCTGAACCACTGATCGCAGCCCTTTACATTCAGGAGTCAAGTCAATTTTTCAGTTGACTTTTCATCCATCCATTTATTCATTCCACACCTCACCAATATGGCTGTAAGAATACTAGGGCAGAATGTGTTAAAAGCCTTGATAAAATCAAGGCATTGAACATCCACTACTCTTCCCCTCTCTTCCTAAGACAGGCTGATTATTTTCTTAAGGAATCTTTTTTGAGGCTGAGGGTGTTCAAGAATGGTGTATTTTGAAGCATGATTACAAAAGAAAAAATTAACACCTTTAAGCCAGTGAGAATATTTGACGTATCTACTTAACACCACTTAATTCTAACTCCAAAATTGAAATCTAAATCATACAATGAAAATGTTCCCCTGTGGTGACAAACTGGTGGGAGATTTTTCTCTATCAGGTAAGTAAATGGCAACCAGTAACGGCAAACCTCACACCGCTCTCACTGCAACCCAGGATCTATCCCCTAATTACTCACAGGGAGGGGGAAAAAAAAATACTGTAAAGACTCTCCAAACCTGTTGCATCACTACAGTTACCTGCTCACTAAGTATTCTGAATGGTTGTTCATACTGAACAACCATTTAGGAAATGGAAATTTTTCTAAGCAGTGCCCAGGGAGCAAAATTAAGGAAAACAAACAGGCTGGAAGCAAAAGGAGAAAAGAGAAAACAGTCAAAATTCAAGAACCTCTTCTTGTAAATCTGGAAATGCATTTCCTCCTTCAAAAGAAATTTCGCTGAAAAATCATTGAACATATCTCACAACAAGTGATCCACCTAAATCCAGCCCGGTGTAATTCAAAAGAAAACAGCAAGCACTAGGTTCGTTCATTAAGACTCCCTACATTGCACCGAATATATAATGAGTATTTATAGTGAAGTTGAAGATTTCTCTTTGATATGGTGGTTACATATCTATATAGCTTCCTTTGTGAAGATGGGAATAAAAAGCCAGCTAAAGAGCATGAACATCTAAACAGCAAATGAAAGGAAAAAAAAAGTTAATGCATTTGCTTGGCTAGAAGACCTATCATGGAATTTACAGTTACTTTTACTCTCCGTTAAAAAAACTAGTAACAAGACCCAAAGAGTGAATACAGAAATTCTTAAAAAGTGTTTTGACAACCTCATTTGCTGTTTTTATACAATGGTCATTGAACAAATGCAGCTGATTAAGTCAGGGAATCATTGTTTTCACACAACATTTACAGCTTAGAATACATCAGCAGAAGCCAAAATCACAGACAAAACAATTTTGAACCTTGCACATTAATTATGTATCAGATGAAAGAAACAGTCATAAAAAAATAAAAGCAGACCTATGTTCCATGTGGCACTTTTATTAGTTAGTTTATTACCCACCATATGTGCTGCCAAGGAAAATTATAATAGGCTACCACCGCTAACTACAAAAGAAGACTATGAATTATTATTTATACTCTTATTAACCAAGTTAGTAAACGCAACATAACTGGGTCATGATCATAGAGAATGAAGCTCTGCATTCAACAAGTATACTGTACAGAATAGAAAAAACAGAAATACACCAGTACTTTTAAAGCAGGGACAAACTACAGTACAACTACAGATTTAATCTTAAAAGTACATATTGACTAATGAAGATTATATCCAAAGTGAGTTGGGCAACACTTTTTCCTTAGCAAGACATTTGTATAAAGCAAGATTCTTTCTTGGAATAACTCTCAGATTAATAATTTCAATACTGTTTCCCATTTATCAGAAAGACAATTCCAATAAACACCCTGTATTACTTCAATAATAGAACATATATTTACAAATTAATGCAAAGACTTTATATCAGGTACCTTAAATTCAAAATTCAGAATGGAAACACTTTGTAACCTCTGTTCTAGGTATAGTATTGATTCTGTAACAGTAGCCAAAGAAGAATCTTCATGCTTATGCAGAGTTAGACCACTGTTAAATAGGCCTTTTAAGAAGAGAGGTTGACAAAAATGCTGCTGCTGCTGCTTAGCAATCCATTCCCAGTCACTCTACCTGGTACATCCTTCTAGGCCTTCTGGATGAAGAACAATACACATTTAGGTCTACCTAAATCTATCTACATCTCTCAGTGTCATTATTTTTTAGTTATTTCATTTATTTCTACTTTACCCTGTTTGCTATCATGGACTGAAACTGGTATTCCAGAATGAATTGCACCACACGTTTTGATGTCTGGAATCTCATACATACACAGGCTGTATCAGGTACTCTGTGTGCTAAAACAGGCCTTCATAGAACAGGGTCTTACAAAAAGATTAATGAGCCAGTATAGTAACAATGACTATTATCACCACCTATCATCATCACCACTATTATCATCAACTTCATGTAAAGAAAACCGAGTTAGAACTTGAGTGACACAACAAATGTAACAAAATGAAACAACTGAGCAGTAGAGGTAAAAACTCCAGGAATTGCTATTTCCCAGGTATGCATGGGAAACAGTTCCCGGTTCCCAGCTATGTATGTGTCCTCTACACAATATTATCTCTCTGTGCCTTCAGAGATGTATTACTACACCAGAAGGAGACTAAGGCAAAGAGATGGGAGATAGGCAGGGAAAAGAAAAGCCAGAGCATGTTTTCTGGCCAGTATTCCACCAATATTACAAAACCAGAGTCCTTTTTAGCCTATTTGAAAAAGACGGACCTGAAAGGAGTTATCATGTGATGTTTCCCCTAGATTAAAGTGTAACAATTGCCAACAGGAATGCTTCATAGAAAACATACCTTCTCTCACTGACGTTCAAAACCGCAAGCAAACCACTACTTTGTATTTAATAACTACATACTTGTATTTAAAGCCACCGACTCAACAATACTTAGGTTAAAAACCTGTTCTTACTGTGCCTGTTTTCACACCACAGTCTCCATCTTAGTATCCAAGAACTGACCAGTAGAGCATTAAACAGTAATGACAAACAACTGTCATCCTTGTTTTCCTATCCACTTTTCACCTTTGTCCTCAGTAAAAATTGAGCGTATAAAGCAGTCAAACTTGGGCAGGCAGTGCAGAGAACCTCAGGGAAATATGCTATCAGCAGAATCCTTCTGTAGACCTTGCAATGTGTAATACACATGAAAAATAATTGTATCACTAGAACTGTTAAATAACCATATTGGATTTGCAAAACAAGATGCACTTTCCCATCTCACTGACAGCCTACAGCTTTTCAGAAATTAGCATACACCTGCTTTAAGGTATTCTGCATAAAATATTACAAAATGTATTTGATATAAACAGATAATTCCTTTTTGTAAGGTATAAAGTCAAAATGGACTACACTTTACATGATTCAGTGAACAAACTGGCATTCAGAGCTTATGGAATAACTAAGCACCACTTTCTTAGTCAATTCTGCCACCTAGCTCATCTCGGGAAAGCTAGCCCTACCACTGAAAAGCAATTTTCATCTTATTTAGAATTTAAATTCAAAAATAACCCACCCAGAATACCTAAATCACTTCATTAAACACAGGTAACGTGACATATTAAAAAGAAGAGTCATTTACACCAGAGGTATTGAAAGAAAGTTGCTGTGCATAGAAAACCTGTCACTTATAAATGAACTTTAATTCTGATTGATTCAACATACAGCAAACCATTTTGCTTCATTTAATCCCTTAACCACAGTTAATGTTTTAAAATATTCCAAGGGATTTTAATTTTCAAACTATGACAGAAAAGAAACCGTCCTTTATCCACTCTAAACCAAAATGTGTAATACTGGTTCTCGGACAGTAATATTTTCATTTCGTAGCAAAATATAAAACTATTCCTTTTCTCATCAATGCCTTTTAAGAGAATAAAATTTGAGCTGGGACAGACTTTCAAACCCCAGTACATTCCAGCATACCATTTCACAAGTAAGTATTATCATATATAAAATACATATCTGCATCTTTAAACAAGCACACCCAAAATATGCCATAGCAAACTTGTCAAGACCATTTGAACAACTGCATATTTTTAACACATTAAAAAAACCAAGCTTAAAATATGCAGGCTTGATTTTAAGTTCTCTAAACAACTGTGTTGAAAAATAAGGTTAGTAAGTAAATCTCAAAACCATAAAGCTGCCAGCAGAAAGAGAAAAAACGATTTTTTAAAAAAAGTAATGAATTCTGACATGCATAAAGAATACAAACCTAAGTATCTTAGAGATGCCTGAATATCTCCAATACTCAGTCGTATTTTAACAAGAGATACCAGATTACTGCTTAGGAAAGGTCTGTGGTGAGATCTTAGTAACACCTATATTTGACATGATCTGCAGAGTTGATCTTTCCATCTTCCGTGCTCTTGGATTTTTTCAATTCTTGTGTGAAGCATCTGATAAACAACATTGATGTTTGGTCTTGTTTATGTGGTCCCAGTCACATGTCATGCATTAACATCACAAAAAGATAACAGGTGCCATTATCTTTGATGCTTTTGTATTTGTGTTGCGGCTAATGTAACATTACTAACAGCAAGCAAGGTGCTAAGTAATTTATCGGAAAATACTAACCCTGTCATAGTGTAGAAGTTTCCTTTAATATGCAAGTTAAATTTGGAGGTGAGTATTTTCAGGTTACTTTTCCAGAAGTGAATGTATGGATTCCTGCTAGAGGGGAAAGAAAAATCAATATTCCTCAGTCTTATTTTTTTGTCTTAGAACCTCAAAATACTTTTCAAAAACTGCAAACTACACTACAAAGAAATCATCTTACTCAAAATGATAGGAGATCTAAAGAATAAGAAGTGACCTGAGACTTACAGCACAACTGAAAATATACTCCCTAATCTGATTCCAAGCTTAGATTTTTACAAAGCACACTATTAACTCTATGGCAAACATATACCCCACATTAACAAAGATCACTAATGCCAATACTTTCAGGAACACTGCTCTTTATTTCAAGAAGTAGTTAAAGAACAGTATGAGTAAACACACACAGAATAAGTAAAATACTATTCCTATTATCTCATTTTTCAATTTATCTCCACCATTCAGGTTTTAGAATTAATAAAGAGAACATCTAATATACAGAAGCAAAACTCCATGGAAGTTCTCTCCTTGGAGAATAGCAGAAATACAAAGTCTGACACATGAAGGTGAGGCAGAAGTAAGGATTTCCAAAAACCATTTTCTCCCTCATTAGAGAAGTACCGTCCTCTTCCTTTCTACATTCACTTCCCAGTGCTCATTCAAAAGAGAAAGTTGAGGATAGAATCCAGTTGCAGTAGATACAGCTTTTGTGTGTGTACAGAAATGCTGTGTCATTTTCATTTTTTTCAGCAGGGAGACGCAAGGAAAACTGTAACGCTTCCTACTTCTTTTTCCAGCATACATTTCTGTACATTCCTCCTGTAACATTTTCTATACGCCTGCAACATTTTCTGTTCTTAAATCTGACATACCCTTTTTTGTTTTGCTTTTATTCCCTCCCTGCTTGCTTTCTCATCCTGTCTATCCTTTCCCCTCCTCTTTCCAAGTGCCATGTTACTGTTCTCCTTCAGTCTACACCTTTCTCTACTCATTCAATCCTTTCTTTATTCTCCTGTCATCCAGAGATGGATTATTTTAAATGCTCCCTCAACCTTTGCTGCTTTCCAGACAGGCTGACAAGAAATCTGGAGACTTAGATCTAAACCTGCTTCATAGCTTTCTGAATATGATGCTGATAGGCACAGAACAGAAGGAGAGTCGAAAACATGTGACAGCACTGTTGTTGTCAGAGATCCTTAACAAACAGACGTATGGAACCAGGCTCCTATTAATTTTACAAATTCAGCAGGCCAGTGTTTCAAACCTGTGGCCTTTGCACAACTTCCTTCTTAAAGCTTCAAATGCCTTTGCGCTTGACCTCTGAGCTCTCAACTAATTGCTCCCAAATACACCAGTCAAAAGACATCACTTGTTTTATTTTGAAATCAACCATGACATTCTTCTTTACAGAACAGTAAAAAAAAGTTGCTTTGTTTTCAGAAAAATAAAGGATTCATTATTTTCTTAATATATTCTGCTTTTCCTTGCTTGCCCAGTGAGGGAGAGGTATCTGGTTTCATTTTAGAACCTGAAAGTAGCTCTGCTCAGAGAAACATCCACAATTTGTTGATAGGACAAACTGCAACAAGGACCAGCATAACTATTATAATGATGCAAATACATTTTCCTGCAGCAAGTCAAATGTTCGAGTGGCTGCTGCTCAGCCTACTGTTCAAGTTATGCAGCATGCTTATTCCTCTGTGAGAATAGTAAAAACAAGCAAAACAGAACATCTGGCAGGTCATGGAATGGAATGGAATATTTCATTTGGAAGGGACCTACAAGGATCATCCATCCATCCATCTGACTGACCAACTCAGGGCTGACCAAAAATTAAAGCATGGTATTAAGGGCATTGTCTTAAAACCATAATGTAGCAGAAGCACTTTTGGATGCTGTTGCAGTTCTTATCATCTTTAAAACTAATTGCTCAAACACTACCCTAAAACATTATCAAAGAGAAAACTGAAGGTTTAATTTCATTTTAAGGGAATTTTATGTGGACATGGTCAAGGTTCTAAAACCAATCAGAGTATAAAAGAGTGAAAAAAAAACAAACACTGCATCACTACTGAAATTACATTAAAAATTTCAAGTTTTCATAATAAAGCTTTTCTGTATCTTAATATTGATACTGCATTTTCTCTGAACATTAATGAATCTCACTATATCAAAACTCTAGTCAGAAGTAATTTGCAGTTTGTAGGCACAAACTGAGTTTCTCTCTCAGATACTTTTACAAATCTTTCCCATGATTCTATTTCTGAAAGCACATGTAGAGGATATTATTACTATTTCAACAATGTACAAAGCTAATAACTCTACTGAACTTTTTGTACATAAAAGAAATGGTTCATAACCACTAAAATGCAAAGATATCAGATACCAATGTATCAGAAAGATACATAGCAGGAACATAAGCTGCAACCAATAATAAATCTTCAACCAATAATAAATCTGCATGTAGGTATACGCCTGCCTACATACAATTTTTGTCTCAGATTACATATACGCTGTCTGCCTACCTAGTGCATGTAACTAAGGGCAGAGCATTTTTCCCTATTTTTAAAAGCTTGGCATACATAAAATTTTGTATAAGTATGCACACATAGGAATTTGAGCATGGTTTGTAAAATCTAGAATAAAACCCAGTTTCCCATTCATTGTGAGAGAACAAGATCTCATAGTCAATAGCCCGTACATATGAAACAATAAGTTCCAGTTTTCATGTAGGCTTTAAAGAAAAACACATTTTCCCGGATAAAGCAGAAAAACTCTCAGATCTAAATTTTCTACATACATACATAGACATTCACAACTCTCTCTGTCTCTCATTAGATTTTTACCTTCAGCCAAGCAAGTGTATATCCACAATATCCCAAGCCTTCCAATCAAACCTAGAGGGCTCATTTAGTGGAGCTGAACTCTCTGGTGAACAGAACACTGAAGCTGTAAGATAGATACACACATACAAGTTATAGTAAATGTCAGCGCCATTGGGAAAACCTGTCTAGCCCGCTATGCTGTTGAAACAAGTAAGCCTTTACAAGTTCACCACCCAAACCCAAACAAATTCAGCTTTGGAAACCATGGGACCTATTAACCTACTTAAATAAAAAGTCATCTCCGTTCTTCCAAGGCAGTATGTACATCAAAAAACAGCAGAACAGCTTTAATATCGGAAAACCAAGACAATGATCTATCTACTCATATTGGCAGCAATGAAATTTCAACAGGGCTTAATCTTCAAACTCCACTGCTTTCAGCTTTGCTCAGTTAAGTACTCTGTGGAAAGTGCGTCCCACGGCTTTTCTTGTTCTGAAAAATCAGAAGAAATTTCTATACCTAATTCTAGGGGAAAAAAAAAACAACCCCAAACAGTTTCCATATTTCATCTTTTAAACTGATTTTTCACATAGAATAAAGGGAGCACCTGTTTGATTAGCTCCTTGGGTGTTGTAGGGCCCTGCAACATCCACCGTTCCACTTCTGGAAGGAACAGAAAAGTGCTGTGTCTTTTAAGCACAGTAATATAATGACTGTATACAATCAAATATTATCTAATGACTAATGCAGTACTATAACAAATTGATTTGTGTATATATAAGAACATCCAACATCTACAGGGCAGAATTAACTCATTCAATTGGCTGTCACAGGTAAAAAGTTTGAAGCAGATTTTCCAACATCTTATAATTGTCAGTTACTATCTGAAACAGCCAGGCCACGTATTGCCGTTATCATCATGAAATACTCAAACAAGTGGCTAAGATTTACCAACTTTTTCCAATTGCTTTTGAAAGGAAAAAACAATTATAGGAAATGTCAGAACACAAAGAAAAAAACAAAAAGGCTAGCTTCTAGAGTAATTTTGATCCATTGTTTTTTCATCCACCCAGCACATACACAGAAAGTAGCATTTCTAAAATATATAAACAAATATGTATCTACTGAGTTTTAACATGACAGTTGTTCTTTTTAAAAAAAGAAATCAGGCATGGGGATTTTCCAAAAAAGTAACTAATATGTATCGGCACAGGCAAAGTACTCACTTGCAAAATTAAGACTTAAATTTTAGGATCTGGAAGACTTAAAAATTATTTTTCAAAATAAGTATCTGTAAATCCCTGCATCCATGAATGCGTGGAACATTCTGCTGCATTTTAAGAAAAAAAAAAAAGTTAAATTATCCTCTCCAGAGCTCCATTTTGCCTTATTCAGGCACAATCTATCCCAGCTTTGGCTTTCCGATTTGCTTTTGACAACATTCACTTCAGACTTATTGCATTAGCAGTGAACTCCTTCCATGCCACTATACTGGCCACATAATCAGTACACATACATGATATACAGTCCAATCTGTATTCATACAGATTGCCTCCTTCCACCAAATTTGCTGGTGTAAAGCAAGGAAGATATTTAAAGAAACCAAGGGAGCTTCAAGATACAGCTCTTAGACCCAGCTGCAGCCAGTCTGTATTAAATCAGAGCTGCAGGTGCAAGGAATGTTCTGTGCATTCCCAGGCAGCAATGCACTCATTTTAGCAACGTTTTTTAGGAATTCAGGTGCAAAGCTGTACCCAAACTTTGTCCAATGTGCACAAAACCCAAACGCGCAAAAGGCCTACTGTTTGACAAAGTCACATACTTTGATACACTGTGACAAAAGCTGACCTCTGACTTTCAAGTTACTAGTCCAAAGCCAATGAAGTAAGAGTATTTCCAAAAATGACTACGACAAATTTTACTAGAAGCAAACCAGTATTTCTCCTATACTCAGTTTCATAAGTGTTTCAGTTTTCACAGTTGCGATTTTCAAGTGAAAAAAAGATAAACAGGCCTCTAAAGCAGATGCCTAACATGTAAATTTTCAACTTAAACAAGTTAACATCAGACAATGTTTTAAGCAACCAAATCTAGCCAATAATGTCAAACAGCTGCTCTCAGTTTCACCTCAAACAATGATATCAGCTTCAATTATTAACAGGTGTTACCAGTTTCACCTCAAAGAATGGGATGGCACAACCACAGGACTGGACTCCAAAAATCTTATTACTTCTAATAAGAATAAATGAGACTGGTAACATTTTAATTAATTAGTTGATAGCTTTTGAGAAAATGCAACAGACAGTAATGGTCTACAGAAACACCAACTCAGACTCCTCACAAATGCTATACGTAATATAAACTAACTAACGATGGACTTCAGCCACATTAACTACTACCTGCTATGAATTTAGGCACCTCTTCCCCATGCACAAATGCTTTACTTCTACAGCACATCAAATACTTTTTCTGCTAGACCACAAAATGGCAATTCCCATGCTGCTCTTATAAGAGAAACATTATTCTTTACCATTCAAAGCAATTAAAAAAAAACCCAAACCAACTATGCGAAATCTTAAAAACATTCTTAAACATAACATATTCTAAAGTTATTTCTAGTAAGAAAGGAGAAGAGCTAGAGATCTGCTTTCTGGTTGTTAACAAAGCTCAGCAACATACAAGAGAGATATGGTCAAGCCTCACCACATGACAAAAAAAGGTGCCCTGAAACACTGCCATATTCGCAAATTATTTCTGAAATGGACTCAATAAAAATTCTGGTTGTTTGACAGCTGGCTAATCGCATTACAGGGGTAACAATTCTCTCGTGTTCTTTCGCTGAACAGCAACAGAAAACACTCCCGCAATGCCTCTATTTGTGCCAAACACCAAGGTAGCTGGATGTTTAATTTATTTTTTAAAAAAACTTAGTATTCATACACCTAAATGCAGTAACCAGATTTAAAGAAAATTAATGTGTATAACTAGATGCAAATGATAAACATCTTCATTACTCAACACATAGTAAAAATCCAGCCTTAGTAACATGTTTGTCATGAAATAATTTAACATCTTTATTAAGCTATATAATATACAAATATTGAAATTTAATTTAACTGTTCTTTAAGTCAAAATGAACAGTTAAGTCATTGTTGACAAGCAGCTATTGCCATTTTGTCCACATCTATACTTTTAAAAAGCAAGGTGACCTCTCTGACAGCTGAGGGAGCACTGAGGAGCTCTAACCCAACACACGAGTTTGATCCATTTTGCTTTCACTATTTTTTACCACTTCCTACCAGATTCCAATTGCACTTCACCGTCTCCCTCTTCTTGATGTTATCGATTACGTTGCAGCCAGACTTACAGGGGAGATCAAGCACACCACCGTTACTGTGAGAACCTGCTCAGTTTATGGCTGATTTCTTTCATTCACAGCTCGCTGTGTGGGCACTGTCGATCCGATTTCAAAGTGATATTTATATACGCGCTGTGTGTGCGTGTGTTTGTGGTGGTTGTGTGTGAGGGAAAAGGCGCGGTCCGACGCTTACCTCAGCCCGCAGCGCGCGGCGGCGCCCGGGCCCGCGCGCCCGCCTCAGGCGGCCTCGCCAGAACCTTCTGGAAGGGGCTGGGCGCGCGGCCCCACCAGGCGGGAAGCGCGCGGGCGCCTCCTCGCGCGGCGCCTCAGCAGGGAGCGGGGCACTCCCCCCCGCCCCCTCCCCGGCGCGGGCCTGAGAGACCCTCGGCAGGCCGGGAGCGCTCAGGTAGGTGCTTGCTAATTTTTGTCTTTTATCGGGTTTACCTAACAGCTGTGAGTTTTCCGTGTTTAAGGTGCCATCCCATTTTATCTTTAGCAAAATATCTAAGAGGGTGAGAGTCTTTGTACCTCTGGGTTTGCTCCTTTTGCGAGAAGACAAAGTAATTCGCGGCCAAGTTCTATCACAGTTGCTTTCTAAGATGAAGTGGTTAGGGCTGAAGTACTGCATAATCTTGAGGTATCACTACAGAATATGAGACACATTACTTCCAGCTATAGAGAATGAAGGAAATGGATTATACTTCGTGGTGTCCCCTACTTACATTTCATGCAAGCTTTGAAAATAAAAAAAAAAAGCGTGACTTGTTGGTTTGAATAATGGGGTAGAAAAAGGTCTAAGCTTAAGGAGGAATATGAGATAATGACATTTTAAATGCTACCAAATTTCACTTAAAATATAGATTAAATTTAATTTGTTCCCATGGGATTTCACTGAGACAAGAGCGTTGAAGGAGCTTTTAGATGAGTCTACCTTTCAGAGAACATAAATATCCGTGCTTAAAATACATGTGTTAAAAGAACAAAAAAAGTATTGAAGAAGGTTTAACATGGTACATGGCTAAGAGTGAGTATGGATTCACTCACACAACCACTTCTTCCAAGTAGAAAGATGTTTCTAAAGATAAACATCCTTAATGAGAAAACATACGTAGTAAATTTTTGTTCTTATTCTAGATCAGGTGCACAACATTAATGGTAAGATGTACAAGTCTTTTGATCCAACTCCCATAAATTTCCATCTGATCTCAGTTTGGCAGAAGTGCTGTGAATTCCTGCCATTTGGGTTCATTCACATTCAGCACAATTTTACCATCCCTAACAAAAATGCAATGTATGAGTACTCTGAAAGAAAATACCATCTAGCAGTTTGCATCAAATTTCTTTTGATTCCACAGCAACACCATATTTTAACAACACTGTACATGGATACAACCTTCTATTTACCCTAAATTCATTTTCAGATTGAAATGGTATCTTGTACTACACATGTTTTCAGTGATTGGGTTTGTCCTCTGAACGTATTTAATAACTAAGCATATGGCCCAGCTTCCCATTTCCGGAGCACAGTCCTCTTCGGAGCAGACTGTCTCATTGTGCATATGCATGAGGAAAAGCTTTTCAACATATAAGACTACTGCTGAAAAGATGATCAGATGAGTTTCCTTCCATTAACCTACACTGATGACAATAATACTGCCCATGTCATTTCAGTTATATGCTTTTAACACCACTGAAGCCTCTGAATATTTAGGGTATAATCAACTACAATAATACTGAATGCAAGGCATTGCTTTGAATCTCTCTGTATTTAGAACAGTGTTTCAGCCAGGTATAAACAAGCTGTATCATTCTATGACCTAATGCACACATAGTCTGCCAGAATAATACACCCTGTGGTTCTAGTGTAAACACAGTTTTTATTTTTGAACTATGAACTACATGACAATACACATAGATTTCTCTGCTGTCTCTAAAAGATCTAGACATTTTGACTTTGAAGAAAAGATACTTGTATGATAAAACATGTTGATATGCATTTTATTTTGGGGGATTAGTGACTTTCACCAGAACACTAGCTGGCTGTTTCTCTTCTTGTACAGCTTTGATTTAGAGATCATGTTCACTATTCTAAGAAATCGTTCTGAAAAATTGACTCCACATGTATTTTTAAATGTATATCACCTAGTATGTTTGTATTTTTAGGTATACATGTTTTTCATGTTAAACATAACTGCTTGCTGTTCAAATTATCTTTCCATAATAGTAGGTATTTTATGTATTTATCAGCACTTGCCAGCATAGCTGAAATAAATACGGAATGTGTTTGGGAACCATGAACTTGATTCTTGAATCTATTCTTAATTTATGTACAGGTGAATCAGATATCGTGGTGTGTTTTAGGAATGAACTAGTGTTACATGTAAAAGCTGTGCATATCAGCAGTATAAGATTTGATTCCTGTATCTTTCTGCCTTATCTCTTTTTTTGCAATACTTTTCTTCATGGCTTCATTGGTGTTTGGGGAAATCACCTACAGATACTGCCAAGACAGAATCTGTTAGATTATGGGTTATTAAGTAGTATTGCTCTCCATGAGAAGTTCCGTGCCTCAGTGTTCAAGGTTAATGACTTGTGGTTTTGTGACCAAATCAGACTCTCTCCTCTTTGCCCTTAAGATTCTGGAAGGCAGATTATTTGAAACAGATTAAATGGGTTGATATGGCAGGATATGGAATCTATTTGTTTGATAGGTTGTATTTTTAAAGTTAAGCATATAGCTGCACCACTACTTTACATAAATATTTCCAGAAGATAGGAGCATGATGATGTTCTTTAGTAATTCTGAATATGCTATTTTTGCTAGTAAGCATCGATGTGCTTAGAATAAGAAAGATGGTGTAGTTCTATAATGCAGTTGATTGCCTAGTAACTCGTTCTTAATTTTAGGCTTACTAACTTGATGTTAAAATATATAACAAAAAAGGTTTAAAGATGAAATCCAGAAAGATACCACAGTGTCTCCCTTTTTGATCTGAAAGCTCCCTGTATAGCAAGCTCATAGTACCAGAAATAGGTAGCACTTCCTAGAGCTCCTGAGGTTTCTTCATCTGGTCAGTCTGCTATGAAAAACTGATAGATGACACCTTTCAGAAATGCACTGCCAAACATAGGGACAAAACATATGAGCAGTTGTACTAGCTTGTATGAAAGGTCTGTCTGTCCCAAGACTCTGTCTTCATAGTTGTCTGAATGTTGGAAAGTTTGGCAAAAGAGAAATAAGGCAACCATATAATGGTATTTCCCTGCTACGCTCTTTTACCTCCACCAAACTGCGTCAAGCAATTCTGCTTAAATCATCCATTTGAATTTATTTTCAGTGTTTATCAAATTGATTTTGAACTATGTAAGCTTTTGACATCCACAATATTCTATGACAGTGAATTAGACAGTTAAAGTATACTGTCTACCTTTTTTTTAATTATATGAACTTTCTTATTTTAAGTTAAAAAACCTTTTGTCCTACCTCCCAAATGAAGACCTGTAGGCTATTGTGCATGACCTATTAGAGGGTAGACATCTTAAAACAACAGTGTAAGCCAGAAAGATAGCAAAAAGGTCTCTAGATTACTGTCTTGGAATTCAAGGCTATACCTTGAAAAGAATGAGCACGGCTCAACATTTTTGAAGACTACATGAAGGTTTCTATCCTCAGGAACAGATTCCTAGCTCTGTATCAATGGCAGACATTAACTGCTTCTAGTTAATCTTTATGCTATGGGGGCAGGACTTCAGACACCCTTTATGTATGCTGTTATTAAACACAACTGACATTGTTCATCACACAAAATTTTGTGTGTTCTAAGCCACACAGTTCTAATTATGCACTGTTCAATGAATGTAGGTACCTAACTCTGGATTTTGCAGATAAAAGCCAAAAATTAGACCAAAATAGATGTAGACAAGTGAATAATTTTGCACCTATTTCATCATCGCAGTGTTATGATCACTCAGTTCAACAACCCGATGCTACTAAGTTACTCAATCCAAATACAGCACAAGTAAGTCAAAAGAGTTACTTCAATTTTATCTCTTCAATTATACTGCGAGAGAGTACAGCTTTTTGCCACATTGTTACATTGTGCATGCTGTAGCAACCTCGGACATGTATCTATAAATATAGTAACAATGAAAGTAAGATAATATTTATTTTTTATAATAATATATTTTTATTTTATTTAGAAGTATATATTTTATATATATTTATTTCTATAATATAAAAATATATTTTATAATAATTAATAATTATTAATCTATAGCTTTCCTACTTCAAAAGTCTTTTGCTACTTCTTTACAATAGCTCATCAGTGAGCATTTAATGACTTTGTGTATTCCATTTTCCCTCTTGTTAGTTAACCTTGTGATATTGTTACATGGAATCACGCAGTGATATCATTAGTTTGGTTACTGACTTACATGTGATAAAGACTGTACTGGATTTTTTTTTTTTTATATCATTATGAGGTTTGTGGGTAGTTTATTAGTTTGGCTTTTTTTTTTTTTTTTTAATACAATGCTGGTTGTCTATTGCAGTGAAAATTGTTGCTTATTGATGACTTTGACTGAAACTTTTATAAAAGAACAAAAGACCCTGGCGAAAAGTAAAAACAGAATTCTTCTACCTGAATTAGTTAAAAACCCCAAAAATTATACAAACCCCTTCAGACACTAGATCCAAAACCCAGGAACTGCAGACCTTAATTTCCATTCAAAACATGAGTTACCATGTTAAGTGATAAAAAGATAATTCTGTAAGGCAAGCATATGAATTGAATACTATGTTATATTTTCTAGCATTCACAGAATGGTTTTTATTTTCACACTCTTTTTCAGTCCCAATTTTTGTATTTATCCACATTGCTGGTCAGTTGAAACAACTATTACTGTTGATATGTTTTTTAACTAAACGCACCACTGTTTTATGTAAGATAATAAAATGCTCAAGAAATGCGTATTAATTACTAGAGGGAAATCTAGTAATCTTTTATCTGACAAATAATTAAATCTAGCTAGCAGTATGCATTTAACAAAGTATTCTCACCTCAAAGCTTGCTTGCTCTGTAGTCTAACAAATAAGGAATCTGAGTAACGTGAATGACCTGGAGTGGCTCCCACAGTCTAAAAGGTCTGTAGACAGCCTTTGTTAGATTTAATAGCAGTCCTCATAGACACTTTTACCTTCATTTTTTTGCCAAAGCCGTTACCGAAGCGTACCACCCCTGCTGTGGGCTGGGGCAGAACTGAGCATGACCCGATCTCTGTTGGACTACACTAACAGCCTAGTATATTAAATTCAACAGCCGTAATTTCTGTTCAAACTAATACACCAGGCTGTGAACACTAGTAGCTAATGAGTGAGCCTATGTCCTTTTTTTGTCACCTTCAGTAGTAACCTCTTGCTCTGGGAAGGCAGGCAGCAGAAGCAATAACCTCTTTGGCCCAGTGTATTAGCTTGTTGCATTGCTAAACATCCAGCAAACAATATGCCTACTGCTGAAAATCTGAGTTTCACATATCTGTCTTTTTTTCAGTGTAAGACTGGATTTCTGAATGATTTCAAAAGAAAGAAAAAACACCAGCAGCTTAATGGAATACAGGATGCATGTGTCATCTATTAACCAATATTTCCCACAAATTGCTGAAAACGCAATTTTTTACTTGCTAATTAAAATTCAGTAGCCTGCACATCATTCACTAAATTGTTTGAGAACCAAACCAGAGGTTACAGACTTCTACTCTGTTATCTGTGAGTTAAAAATGATGAATATTGCTTTAAAATTGAATGCAGCATAATCAATACATACCCACACTCTGGCACTAAGTATCCTAGAACTGCAAGGCTCATGCTACTACAAGCAACTTTTTAAAAAATACTGACCCTGATTTCTCATGAATGTGTAATAGTGAGATAAATAATAATAATGGGTAAATTACGTAGTGATAAATCCTTAGTCTTAAGAAAGTAAGAACAAACATTTATCATTTAAACTTTAAAAGACATCTGCATCATAATTACCACACTAACATTGGGTTATTTTATCATTCACTTTTTTTTTAAAGTTGCATATGGAATCATCCTTAGAGAAAGATGATAGAGAAGAAATGTCCTATTTTTCAATCTGTTTACCAGGTGCTTTTGACAGCCCATGGTATACAAGTGAGTTTTACTGCTTCACCTGTGGAATGAGTCAGTTTCTGTAGCTATATTCAGTTCCTTTTTGTTTGGATATGAAGGTATAAATCTACCAGCAGCAAGGTATCATATTTAGCATGTCTTGCGAGGGAAAAAAGAAAGAAAACAAAGTAAGTATAAACCATAATTTACTACTGAATGAATATCAAACCCTCTAGATTTAGGAGCACATGGAAAGGTCACAGTTCATAGACATCAAAATAACAAATAAACCTTGGATTTACTTAAATTCTGTATGCCAGTAGCTTAATGTTATTGGGAATTATACTAGCTTTGGAATTACATTATTCCATCTTATTTGCAATTATACTAGCTTTAAAGTCCTACCAAAGAAAATATTTCAGATGTGTAGATGTCTGTCTGCATAGGGGAAATCAGTGTTACTGCATGCTTAAATTTAAGTGCATACTTCATTGTAATCAAGTTCAGTGAGTATGGGTTTCAGTACTTACCTGGAAAAAATTGATGCTCCAAAGCAAGAGTATCATACTAATAGATAACTACAGAAGACAACAAACAAAGGTAAGCATAGAGAAAGAAAAACAATAAAAGACACTGATAAATTCTCTCTATTAATCTGGAATTAGCTGTTTAAATGGTTCCTTTCCTGCGGGTAGGCAACACCACAAGTTTCACAAAAAGTCTTCCCCAGCCAGATCAGACATGGATGTGAGCCAGACACTTGAGGGGGGCGAAGTAGTTCCCTTTTTTCAGTCAGTATATATTCCAAACTTTTGGAATAAATTGTACTAGTATCAAAACTTATAAGGAGATTACATTCATCCTAGACTTCCGCTATGAATAGCTCTGCAGGCAATGAATTGTGAGAGATTTACATCTGAAGGCTGTCAGTGCTAAGGATATACTCTTCACACACTGTACATCCTGTTATATGGTCGCATGGATATTCTCTGTACATTACATCTAGAGAGGGCAGTGGCTGAAGAAGCTCTGAATTTTTAAGGGTTTGACAACCTGTAATTCAACTGAATATTACTCTTATGCTTATTTTTACCCCACACGATAAATGTTAACCACAATTATGCTTACCAAAGTCCAGGAGTGATTTTTGGTGCTGCAGAGATTGTTTCAGCAGAAATAAAGTGACTAAAGCTGAGGAAGTATGCTGAGACGTACAGATCAACGTCAAAGTCTTTTATCTCAAGGAATTACAGATTCCATCATCTACCTTGTTTTTTCTCTCCTCCTCTTTTTTAAAGTAGCCAAACAGTTGAACAGTACAGGTTTTTTTTCATTCTTTTCCCCCAGCACACAGTACATTACAGAGCATACAATAACTGATTTTTTTTACTAACTAGTATATTTCTCTGTAGAGTTTCTCAGAATAAATTAAACTGAATCTCAGAGGTTGCTTCTGTGATGAAAATTTTCAGCAGTCATCCCAGAGCAAAGCAGTCACATTTCTGATAAGTATTACAGTAAATAGGAAAGACTAGGTCCTAGATTTTTGTACAAGTATAAGGTATCTAAGAATGCTATGGAGCTAATGCTGTAGGTTGTGGTGGAAGCTGCAGGCCAGTAGCAGCCCTCTGAGATGCTTTGCCTCAGCTGTCTTGCTAATGAATGTATTCAGCATTACTCACACCACAGACCAGCTGGCTCCCCAAAAGCTGACAAAGGAAGATCCTGCAATTAGGTCTGTGATTTAGTGGTCTTCTTATGGCTTTTCATTGATAAATCTGAAACTACACCCATCTATGTAACAAGTGAACAAAAAAAAAATCAGAAGTTATTCTCCTCTGAAGTATTTCTCCCTGTGCACATCATCAGTGCTCAAATGTTACAGAATGCTACAGAATGACAAAAGTTCCTTACTCGTACCTCGTTTGTCCTGCTAACTCATTTTAAATAATGAGCTTTCATCCTAGTTACTTCTGTAATATTGGCTAAGTTTTAAATACAGTATCATTGCCTTGACTAGGGTCACATAGTAGTGTATCACAGCTGTCAAAATCAGTGAAACATTTTCGTTTGCTGTCCTTAGCAGAAACAAAGAATTGTTTTGGGTTTTATTGAGGGAAAAAAATAATCCTTTGCCAATTCCAAAGGGTTAAACTGTGGAGAAGATCAAGTCATGAAAAGAAGTAAACATTCTGAAAAAATTGTTAAAACCTCCAGAAGAGTTTCACTGGCACAACTCCAGTGAGCATATTAGGAGATGGTGCTCATCAGTGCTTCTAAGCAAGGGGTAAACAGGTTATGATCCCCCAAAAAAGTGACTAACACATAACATAGGTGAAAGAAAAGGAAAAAAGTTCCCTTTTTGTTCTGTTATAGGAAATGCATCCACAAAAGGAGAAGGAAATGGGACAAAATGATTGCTGCACAGGTGTTAGTTGCCATCCTGATTTAAGTTGTTTCTCAAAATGCTAACGGTTCTCGGGTTGTGCTTCTCAGCCAACCTTAGTGAACAGGCAGCTGATATCAGAAAGCACAATTGCATGCACAGATGCATGAACAACAGTGTTTAAGGCACTTCTTACATTTAACATTAATATTATAAGACTCCTGCCTGCCTGCTGGAAGGATGGACCCGGGGCAGAAAATTACAAAGACGGGTAGTGCCTGGGCTTGAAGTCATTTCACTTGCTGATTACTTATTTGATAGTATTTTTACTCTTAAGCAAAATTTCAAACAATTCCGCCCTGATGCATTTTTAAAAATGTAGTAGCGGCAATAACAATTGCTGTCTGTGGGCATCCTTCTCTTACCCACCCAACA
>KZ506446.1:212978-231544 GCA_002844005.1 Limosa lapponica baueri
TGTATTTTCTAGTAAGATTTCTCATGTTTCTGTGGCCTTGTATATCACAGTTGATTTAAGTAGCTTTCAATAAAGCCCTGCAACTTTATTGCATGAAAGAGGCCCTGATTAATTTCTTCCCTAACGCAGTTTTGTTTGATGTGTAGCAGAAAGAGTTGTCACTTTAGGTTGGTACTTGGTGACATACTGACAACTGGAGATGTCCAGTCTTACAATGTACTCATTATGGAGGGACATGGAATATTTTTTACCAATTCTTTCCTTTTTTTTTGTTTCTTTCCTTCTCTTTAGCTTCTTAAAATTAAATCCATATAATTTCATGTTCAGAATCACTGGTCCTATACATTTACATATCTAGTTTGCAAAGGAACTATCAAACTGGAGCAAGCCCATGATTTATGGTTTATCTGGTACTACCTCCTAATTTCAGCAACAATCTTTACTTGGTATTCCTTAGAAACACGCAAGAAACTCTCCCTTTTCTATGGGAAAAAAAATCTTACCTCTTCAAAAGTGTACCCTGTTCTTCATGTACCTTAGCATAGCTTCTAGGAGGATCTGTTCCATGACCTTCTAGGCACAGAGGTGAGGCTGAAAGGTTGGTAGTTCCCAGGGTTGTCCTTTCCTCCCTTTTTAAAAATGGGTGCAATGTTTCCCTTTTTCCAGTTACCAGGGATTTCACCTGACTGACATATCTTTTCATGTATCATGGACAGTGGCTTGGCAACTACATCAGCCAGTTCCCTCAGGACTCTGGGATGCATCTCCTCAGATCCCATAGATTTCTGAATGTTCAGTTTGTTCTCAAACATTGCTGCTTTGACTTCATTGAATCTCTTTGCATTTCACAAAATGTCAGGCCTACTGTGGGACAGCCCATATCCACTAGGTAGAAGTGCCATTAGAAAGACAACCCAAATGACCTCATTAATATTA
Organism: Limosa lapponica baueri; assembly: GCA_002844005.1. Taxonomy (NCBI): domain Eukaryota; kingdom Metazoa; phylum Chordata; class Aves; order Charadriiformes; family Scolopacidae; genus Limosa; species Limosa lapponica. The sequence continues at coordinate 213,915 of KZ506446.1, forward strand.
TGCTAATAAACTAATGTGTTTCTCACTAATCCATGTTTTTACATTTTTACAGTAGCCAAGGCTAAAGCAACAACCATACAATTCAGCTTGTGTGAAAGATTCCAAACAATGAGAAAATACTCTGCATTAGCTAGAAAACTTCAGTTAGTTCAAACTACAATAATCAAAGTATTATCAAAGCTTTGAAAACGATTTAATTGTAAATATCAAGTAATCCTGAAGAAAATCTCAGTTTCTGAAAAGGTGGGCACAATTCCATCCTATCTGAAATTTACTAACAAAGTCATCATAATTCAGTTGGAAAAATATGCTGGACCATATGCCAAAGTGTAATTTACTGGACATTCATTAAAAAGCCTTCAGCACTATGCAGATTCTTTAAGCTAATACGCACCACACAAATACAAAGTTAACTGTCAACTATAACTGAACTTTCTTCTTTAACTGAGCTTTTAATGTTATTCAGAAACACAAATAAAAAGAAAAGATCAGACCTCCCGGATCTTCTTAAGACAAAACCTTGACAAATATGTAGGCATTAGGAACATTCATGGTTATTGTGCATCTGCTGCACAATAACCCTCACAACAAGCTGATTTTACAATGGTTATGAAATAAACCTGTGAACACAGAGCGGCCCTTTGCCACCTGGTGGAAAAATCTGGATAAATGGCCAAATTCCTCTTTTACCAATAAGACAGAATTACTATGCAGAAAAATATGTTGTGTCTAGTGAAATTGAAAGACATACCACAAAATGCACTTAATTACTAAAGTTGAAAATTAAATAGAATTGTCTTGTATCTAAAAGCTGAAGTAACATTGATTTAAGATTGCTTCCTACAAAGCAGAAATGATTGCTGCTGTTCCAAAAATTGGATATGAAAATAGTGTTTTCTACAGCCACATTGCATCTCCCAGTGTTCAAAACCTTTAATACAGATTAATGACCTAACAGACAATGAAAAGGTAATATTCACCGAGTTTCCTAGCTTTGAAAATGGAGGTGACAACTAACATGTTCATTAACAAAGTCTTTATAATATATTATAGGTCTCCGTGTGTATATTTCTTAAGTGCAGAATTACTCAGGCCTCAAACAGATGGAGCTTCTTGTATCTAGTACCAGGTGATCCTTAGAGAACTGCTGGCTGAAAAGCCCTGATGAAATCCAGACAGTCATCTGTACATAGAGATGCCCCAGTAGATCTCTACAGTGGTGACCTGAGTAGGCCTCTCACTAGGATGCTGTCCAACTCAGGATCTGTTCTCAGAAAATAATCCCACGCAATATTAAGGCAGTTACATATCAAGTACGTATGCTACACAGCCAAAATTTTAACCTTGTATATAGGTATTTAAATCTGTATCATTATAAAAATTCTAATGGAAAATAATTGATCTTTAAAGGCTGTGCTGACTGAAAAGAAAATGAGTAAGAAATATGGAATGGTTTAAGCACTAGACATGGAAACGCTACTATTTGCCTTTTAAAACTATAAATAAGCAAACTTCAGTTACCTCCCAGGTTTCAAAGGAAAATCAGGTGTATCTTATTCATATCTAGTTTTACTTTGTTTTCTCTCCGTTTACCATAAATTAATGATACTTTCCTATTAATAGCTACTTGATTATCCATCAGACACAAAAGCAACTATGTAGTATTTGCCCAAAGAAAGATACTAGGAAAGCACTTCAATAAATAACCAGGATACCTAAAAAAGGTGCTGCATTTTTTGAGTGTAGCTCTAAACCGGTCTCTTACAAATTTAAATAATTTAATTATCTTTTATTCTAAAATGAAACAATACATTATGCATTAATATTTAGATTAACAGCTATGCATTCTAGGGCTCAATGAAATTTCTAGTTCTGTAAATCAGTATTCAACCACAAATAATTAAGAAAATTTATTCAGATTGGCACAGTTAGGTTGGAAAAGAAATACTTGTCTGTCCTTCAAGGGGGGCTGAAAAAATGTTTAGCTAATCAGAACTAATTTTCAGGATGTACACATAGAGATTATTAGGAACAAAAAGGAGTAAAAAGAAGTAAGAGAGTTAAAAATCTGAACTCTTGTTATTTGAATGAACAATGGTGAGCAATAATACAGCACAAAAATATAGCCTTCCATTTATTCAGTTTTGAAATACCTGCAAAGGGCAACGTAAAACTGAAAAATGGAGTAGGTGCAATGAGGCCTTTAGAATAATTATGTGTTGTTAATTGAAGAATGTTAATCATGTCATATTAGGAGGGAGACAGGGTTAAATTGGTAAAATTTCAATTCACTTAGGCCTTATCTCTTGTTGGAATGAACCAGATGATTAATCCTTAATATTCTTCAGGGATACAGAGAACATCAGCAATTAAATTAACAACTACAAAGTTTATGCTCAGAGATTCAAAAATGAAAGACAGAAACACTTTAATTTTTCACAAGTTGTTACCTTAATTATCTTCTTATTGCTTCTGTCTCTTCTCCCTCATTACAAAAACACACCCCTTAGTATTCATGGATCCCTTTAATTTGCTGTAGCTCGGCAACTATGTAAGGAATGTCATCTGAGCTACAAAAGTCATAAATCTTACTTTATGCATGCTCATTGAAAATAAATTGTTCTGCTCTACCTAGTCCCTGTGTTCAAACTGCGAAGTGCTGACAAATTTCTGTTTCCTTACAAACAGTCAGTAATGTCCATCAAATTTTGGTGGCAGAAAAGGAAGGCTTGCTTAGCACATAATGTGAAGTAAAGTTTCTTTTATTAAAATATAAAAGAAATACAGATATCTAAGTTAACCTAATAATTATTATGCAAAGTGCTACTGGCAATAGGAAGGTATAGGGATAAACTTCTTATGAAACCTTCTAATTCTACAGTCATGAAAATAAGGATGTAGGTTCCAGATCATTCATGAAAATTATATACCAGTAAGAAAATGCAGACTGACATTTAAATGAAAGTTTTTCCATTAGAGAAGAAAACAATAGAGAAAATGGAGGACTTCAGAATGTGTTTGGGATTATTTCTTAAGAGTTGCCTGAGAACTCTTACAGAAGATGTGGAATCTTGTTATCAATACCAGACTGCATGATACATTGAATGATTTCAAATGTAACTGCTGTGAAAGTAAACGCTCCCACAAGTTGAATGCAAAACTCCATGATTGCGAAACATAGGGATTTGACATTGTTATCACGAGGCATGCTTTCAAAATTACCAAAGTTTTAAAGTAAAATGTCATATCCCTGAAGGGTGCCCTTGCAACAAATTATTAACGAAGCTGTATTGATCTTTACCCAAACGGAAAAATCTCAATAAATCTCATCTGGACCTTTGCTGAAGCTAGAAAATACATTACACCCCCCTACTGACCACAATTTTTATTATCGCTATTGTGTTTGCAGGGCAGTCAATTTTATACAGCGTAACAAACTGCCAAGTGCTAAAGTGATTTCCTCTATTACTGAGGTCCATGTATTAAATTTAGTGAGGCACAATACCAAACTTCAAATATTGCAGGGTTTAGAATTGAATGCAGCTGAGCCTAATGTTATCAACCTGACAAATACACTGACATATTAAGTAGCAGATCATTTATTCATATTTGGAACTGGTTTTGTTTTTCTATTCAGCTGTATAGTTTTAGATTAGCCACAATATTTCAAAATGTAACTATTACTGTGAAGTCCAAAGGCACTGTGGAATACATATTTCATATTCTTATTATGCACTGTACATCAGAGAAATATGCCTCAATAGCCTGTTATCACATATAAATACATGTAAATTAATAAATTACTTTGCATAATGCAGGTTTAGGCTGCAAATACTTTAACCCTTTTCAATGATTGGTGATAAGCACTTCAGATACTTCATGTTATAGTCAAATAAAAAGCTTAAATTCTCAGATAAAGTTTCATTTTGAGCTCCGTTTTCCCCCATATCATTAATTTTCCTGCAGTCCAAAATATTCCAAAACAGTGGATTTCTGAATTTGCAGATGCTATTTGAATTCTAGTTCTTACTGAAAGATGCCTGTTCTAATGTACACCACATCCTCCTGGAAGAATTTGATGTATCCTGAATAATTAAATCAACAATTTAGAATACTTGTCACTAATTCTTAATGAAGTATTTTGAAGTAACTGATTGCTTACATCAATGCAAATAAAGCTTTCTCTGATTTTTTTTTCTTCAATTAATAACAAGTATTTCCCATAAATACTGAGAAAAAACATCCAATATTTTGCTCACCTGAAATAATCCAAATGATCCTCCTCTGTGGTAAATGCTGAAGCTACAAAGCTTTGAGGAAAGACAAATTCTGCATTGCTATCTGTTATTTAGGGAATGGCAGTTTCCTAGCTTTTAGAAGTGGATCATGAGACCTTTTGTAAATGACCTTGCATCTTGACAGTTCTGCAGTTTTTTTACTACTGTGGTCTAATTGTGCAACTATTAAACTGCAACAGTTGCCATTCAAAATAACTCACAGTAGATCTCAAGACAGAGCTATCTATCCTTATGCGAAAACTCCAGGGACGATTCCTATAACTTTCTCTCTGGAAACCTCCATCTTTAATGTGGAGTATACTGCCGGCCGGGAAGACAGAAAAATAATGCCATTGATAGATTTGTGTAACATTCCAAATATAAAGGAAATCTCCAAATGAAAGGAAATACTTCCACCTCCCCTTTTTTAATTTTTTTTTTTTTTTAAGGATAAATCATACAACTTGGTTCAATTCTCTAGGAAGGGTCTGATAGTCTGCAGTCTCTCACTTTGTATATTTCATTGGAATAGATATTTTTGCCCTAACAACCATGTTGGATACTATACTCTCCAAATCAATCTGGTTTAGTGATGGTTTTTGTCAGTGCTAGGTTGATGGTTGGACTAGATGATCTGAAAGGTCCCTTCCTACCTAGGCAATTCTACGATTCTATAATAAACAGTTTAGCTAGATGCTTTATATTGTCAAATGGCTTGTATACCTGTCTCATAGGAGACAGCAGGTCAAAAATATTGCTACCTTGCACTTTGATTTGGAGTTAGCCAACTTTCTGCTGTAAAGCCCAATTCAAGCCCTGAATTTTTGTGTGTTCTTTTCCCCATGTATTTTTCCCTCAATCCTTCCTAGAAAAATTTACTGCAACACTAGCTGGCTGTAAGCAAACAAATAAGCAGAGTGAATGCTGAAAAACAAGCATTAAATATTTAAGCTTAGAAGTATTGTGCTTTTGGAGTTAGACCACTGGTGCTTTAGTTGCAAACCCTTTCCTTGAAAAATAAACCATTTAACATAAACTGACACTCAAACATCTTACAATCTCATACACTACCAGAGTTCTTCCTTGTCACTGAAAAGAGGTCAGATATTATTTTGCTATTTGGACTGAAAAATGCTCTTGCCGTTTGGAGACTCCCCACATATACAACACCAACTACTTGGATCATGTAGGTCCCTGAACTAACTTAATGGTATTTTCTTTGTCTTCTGCAATGTCATCATAGATCGAACTCCTCTCATTCAAAACCAACTTTTAACTGTTTCTTAGCCAAACTATTCAGTTCCATTGTGGAAATTCCACGAGTAGTGAGGAGGAACACTCTTCACAGTTCTACGAGTAGAGCAAATGGCACTACTATAATTCCTGAAATGTTAATTTGCTTGTAAGTCTGACACTTGACAATGAAATATTTATTTTCATGAAGTACTACATGTAACTTAAGAATTACAATAGCAAATCTAGATGTATTACTGAATATAGAAATCATTATTCTAAAGTGTGTTCTACAAGGGAAAACCACAATTATTACAAAGAACTCCCTTAATTCACGTGGCTGAGTACTATCCATTTTAAGCACTTTGCATTTTGAATTTTGGAAGAGCTATCTCTATTACTTGCAAGAGTTCTTTGAAACATATAAGAAATTCCACAAACTTTATATGCTCTAATTCCAACCTTTAATTGTATTATAATACATTTCATTTAGATTAGTCAATTTGAAACTATTTTTCCCCATTTGCGACCTGAACATCTGAGGAAGAAGTTTGGCATCCTGAAAAAGAAACTGGATATGAATACCAAAGTAATAAAATCATTGTGCTGAACTGGAAACACAGGAGAGTCCTCTGAGAAACTGAAAAGGATGCAAATAATCACCTAGCAGAATCTCAAAAGCTGAAAATGACTACAAGAAGGGTGGAAGAATTGGGCTGCTAGCTAATAAGGTAAAGATTCTGTGTAGGTTTTATCAGAGTAAAACAAAGGGACCCTGTGTTGTTTTGATCTTAAACTTGATGAATCAATCCTTGCATCAGTTCATTCTTTTCCCCAGTTGTCAAGGAAGACTTTTTCTTATTCTCCCATGACTCAGCTGCAAGATTGCACATGATCATGTTCTTTGATTCTCCCTTTTTGAAGCAATACTTGGGTGATGGGATTTTGGATTCCCTTTCATGATACTATGCAGTTCTACAACTCTGCATTTTCTAGGTTTTCTCCTTATCACGGAGAACACGAGGGAAACCTGCTTGTGAGGTGGAATCATGGATTCCGAGACTTAAATACCTACCACAACTTAGAGTGCTTTTTGCCAAGCACACTTTTTGTTTATGTGGCAAATGGACAGTATTGTTCCCGAATTCCCTAAAAGCCACAAAAATAGCCTATAGCAATATTTCTATTCAGACTTCTGATGACTGCATATGCCTTCACCGTCACCCTTCCAATATTGCAACATTGAAGAACATTGTTAACAGGGTTTTGATGATTAACAAGGAGCTTCCTGAACAAGATGGACAGCTATGAGAAGCAACACAGTCCCTATGTTCAGTAACAGTTTTCAAACAATGTTCAGAGTGTTAAAAACTCAGAATTGCTTAGAATTTTGTTAGCTGAGTGATGTCTGTGCCTCTCCCAGCACTGAAAATCTGTAATAATAATCCTAGAAGTAGCAGTATGTTACTTAAACCCCACGATTACTAGTGGTTTAGTATGAGCTTTCACATTAAGGGAAGATTCACAACCTAGAATAAAAAGAACATCCTTCTGGAAATTTGCTATTTTGAAGGGACAAGCTCACACTGTTTTGAATGTCTGGACTGGCAGTCCTGCTAACCCATTACAAACTGATTTCTCCTTCTCCAAATTCAGAGAATTAAAGGATTAATTAACTCCTAACGCACAAAAAAATACTATCTTATTATATTAAATCTAATTTAACTTGTGTTTATTTTTAGATTTCCTTTTTCTGCTTGCATCTCTTTCTAATAGCATTTCTAAACATGGCAAAGTGTCTTCAGAAAACCACAGCACCCCATAAAAAGAACCAAACCAGGTTTAATTATCAACAAGCTTTCATACGTAATAGCTTGAAATACTAGACAATAAAGGGAATCGGAACAACAACAACAACAACAAAAGGTATTTTAGAAACCTTAATCTGGTGTTCCTCTTTGTGCTGTATAAATAGAAATTGAGGTAAAATGTGAGCAGATGATCACATCATATACCTAGTGTACTTTTTTTACACAAGAATTCAGAATGCAACTCCCTGTTGTGCAAGTTGAGCATTCTCCAGTGCAAGAAACCAAGAACAGCATGTCAACAATAGGAAAATTTTTTAAAAGTCATCTCTTGAATCATTTATGACCTACAACATTTATTCAGATATTCAGACACATGTCACAGGATGAATTTAACCCCAGAGGCAGATTATATTAAAAATATGTATGTTTTTTGCATAAGTAAGAGAGGACAGTTTACACAGGCAGCCAACAGATGGCATCAATTGGTACAGAGGGGCACAAAGATGAGGTCCTCATCTAAGTCCAGTCCAACCTAAAGGTTCTCAGATATGACACGCCACCAGCCACATTCCCCAGAAAGCACTGGACAGTCCCCACCAGGGCAGAGGCTTTAACCCAGACAGTTTTGGATAGTAGACAGCTCTCCAAGTCCCAGGATGCAGGGAGTACCTGGCCCATGAGGCCAGGAGAGATGGTGGACTTCAGGATCCTGAGAACAGAGAACATCTTCAGGAGATAAACTTTGGCCTCTTCAAAAAGGCATCTGCTTGAAAGAGTCCCATAGGAATAGGCCCTGGAAGGAAGAGGGACCCAAGAAAACTGCTTCAAGAATCACCTCTTCCAAGCTCAAGAGTGATCCATCCCAGTGCAAAAATGCCAAGAGACCTTTATGGATGAGAGAGGAGCTCCTGGCAAAACTTAAACATAAAAATGAAATCTAGAGAAACAGGGGAGCAGAGACAAGGAACCTGGAAACAATACAGAGGCACTCTCCAGGCATGCAGAGATATAGTTAGGAAAGCCAAAACCCACCTGGAGTTGAATCTAGCAAGGGATGTCAAAGGCAACAGACATTAAAAAAGCCCTTAAAGAAAGGCTTCTGTAAGTACCCAAGTGGCAAAAGGAAAACTAGGGAAAGTGTGGACTCACAACTGAATAGGGCAGGAGCCATGGTGATGCAGGACATAGAGAAGGCTGAAGTACTGAATGCCTTTTTCTCTAGTAAGACCAGTCTTCAGCAAGACGCCTCAGAAGCTGCAGGGAAAGTCTGGAGCAAGGAAGATACACCCTTGGTGGAAGAGGATCAGGTTAGAGATTGCTTAAGCAAACTGGATGTATATAAGTCCATGGGCCCTGATGGGATCCACTCACACATGCTGAGAAACCTAGCTGATGTCATTGCAAGGCCATTCTCTGTAATGTTTGCAGAACCCTGGCAAGTGGGAGAGGTGCCTGAACACTGGAGAAAAGCAAATGTGACTCCTATCTTCAAAAAGGGCAAGAAGAAGGACCTAGAGATCTACAGGCTGGCCAGCTTCACCTCAATCCCTGGGAAGGTGATGGGGCAAATAATCCTGGGAACCATTTCCAGGCACACAAAGGACAAGAAGGTGAATGGGAGTAGTGGGTGTGGATTTACCAAGAGGATTCCAAGTCATGCTTAACCAACCTGATAACTTTCTATAATGAAAGGCCTATCTTGGTAGACAAGGGAAGAGCAGTAAATATTGCCTATCTTGATTTCAGGAAAGTTTTCAGCACTTTCTCCCATCAGATCCTAATAGGGAAGCTGATGCAGTATGAGCTGGGTGAGCAGACTTATTGCAGTGGAATGAAAAAACTGACAGCGTGACTGGCTCCAGAGGGTGATGAACAGGGGGGTGAAGTCTAGTTGGAAGCCAGTAACTTGCAGTGTCCTCCAGCAGTGGTACACTCACCACCTCTCAAAAGTAGACCACCCAGTCTCCAAGCAACTGCTACTTACTCAAAAAAACACCTCCCCTCTGCTTTTATTGCTGAGCATAAATACACCTTGGTCAGTTTGGCTCGGCTTTGTCCCCTCCCAGGCTCTTTCCCATCTCCAGCCTACTCACTGGGGGAGGCAGAGTGGGAAAAAGTCTTGATGCTGTGCCAGCACTGTTCAGCAGTAGCCAAAATACAGGTGCGTTATCCACACTGTTCTAGCCTCAAATCTAAAACACAGCACTCTATGGCTTATATGAAGAAAATAAACTCCATCACAGATAGACCCAGTACAGAGATTTAAGTTTTTTAGCTGAAAAGCTTCTTGAGCAGATGTAAGGGAGAATTAAATAAACCAGTTACAAGCTCCCTTCAATGTGATTTCTGAATGGGGTGTCCAAGAGGCAAGTCCTCCTATGTCACACAAGTATCTTTTGCCCAACAGATTCTGTTTCTTTAGGGTAGTCATGTTTGTTTTCAAAAATCAGCATATTCTACTGTGATCTTGTGACACTAAGAAATCATTCTTCTCATTCAAGTCTATACTACCACTCTGTGGCTATTCATATGGTCCAGTAATTCCTCCAATACATAGCCATAATTCAGTGATAAACTATTGAGCAAAATAGCTGTAATTCCTATAGTTGCCCCAATTAAATTCCAATAAACTCTACGGTTTAGAGACTATTCTATCAAAGAGGTACTCATCTGACAAGTAACAGCATGATAGTGTTCACGTGAAACACTTCCAAATTAACTGAGCTATGAATGTGTATAAAATCTATGTAATAGCAAGATTCCCATACAGGAAGTAATATAGAAAACAACCATCCCATGAATATCAAGACAGAACCATGAATCCATTATTTAACTCTGTCCTCTCTCCTTTTCTCCTTACTACTACTTTTGATGATGCGTTTTTCAGGTACCATTCAAGCCACGCAACAACTAGCAATAACACAGTCAAATAGTGTGATACATATTCATGCTACAGACCTGTCCTGATGTGTGAAACGGTGGTTTTGAATTGAACTAAGTCAGTGTAACATGATGGAAGGGACCGGTTAAAGTACATACTAGTACATATGTAAAGCTGCGTACGCCAATCTCCCTACAGGGGAACCTGAGCTAAAACATTTAGCCAGCTAGTTAGTCTGCATCTTAGAAAAACAGAAACAAGACTGCTTGGTCATATTTAGCTTATTTGACTGTGTTAACATTAGGAAATTTGTTCCCTAATAAGGCATACCTCCAATGTAAATTGAAATCACTTCACTTAAAAGACAAGTGTCATAACAAAAAATATTCAGTGTGTAAAAGGCTGATGCAAAACATGAGTAAATACATGTTTCTCCATGTCCAGCTGAGTAAGACATGAACAGACTTGCTCTTCAGCAGGAAAAATTCTGATTAGACATGTGGCTCACTTGCATGTGTTTTATAGCTAAGCGATAAATTTGACTTGTCTGTTTATAATTGCTTTTTATAAACCAATTTAAATTAAGAATTTGTTCACAAGCTGTGAACATCCATACATTAACTTAAAACAGGATTGTTATCTTAGGTTGCACTGTGTAGTTTTGCATCAATAGCATATGATAACCTTCTAAAATACGAGTGTAACAAATGCTAAACACACAAATTAATAGTGAATAATAAGTAACAGAAGAGCATATAGAACTTTTATAAGTGCCAGTAACATATGTCACCACATCATACCACAGGATTCCTTACGTGCATGTGAGTGACAGAATGAAATGTTTTATGCTACTCCAGCTAGATCTGTATGTATTATTAAATCATCTTCCTCATCTTTACAGGTCTTAACTCCACATTCTCCACTTGTCTCCATCGTATTTTTTCATACAGCATTTGTAATTTTGTCTTCTTGTTAGATCAGCTTTCTTCTCTTGAGAGTAAACTCTTCTACTCTTCCTAGCTATCAGGAAGAACTAACCAATATACAAATCAAAATTTGCATCCTGTTATTACTCTGTTGCCCATAGAGTCAAACACATTCCCAGACAATAGCTTATTGATGCTTTTTCTGACAAAACACCTCTTTTTTGATAATGCATGGTTATATCATTGCCGTGTGAGATTTTTTTCAGGGTATTATTTAGCTCTAATGTGGTTCTAATATGAATATCCAAATACTGTAAATGTAAACATCTAATGATGTAAGAAAACGATCCAACTGCTTTGTCTGTAACATAAGGTACTGAAGGTTTTTATTAATAACACAATAGGCTCCGCCCTTCTTGATGAACATTAGTATGCAGTTGCTATCTATATTTCCTTTTTTGTATTTTCAGAAGACAAGTCTTGAGTATCATAGTATGTATTAACAACAGTGAACATAGGTAGAACAAAATAAAGAGATTTGCTAATGCATGCAGACTCAGGAGAGATGTGGAAGTCACACACTATGAAGTGTTAGGCAGGCAAGTTGGTACACATACCCACAAGTGTCTTAATACTTCTGAAGTAACATAGCTGTTCTTATGCTTTAAAGACCGATTACTGTGTATTGTTACCACTCTGCAGCAGAAAAAAATTGCAACAAAAATACTCTGACTCTTTATCTGTCACACTAGGGAGGGTAAATTTGACCCTTCTCTAAAGCCACAATTGCCCTAAAAAACTACAGATTTTTTTACGAACACTCTCTGTTGGAATTAATTTTTCCTAAATGAGAGGGCAGTGCCTTAGACACCTACATGTGTCAACCAAACCATAGCAAGAGCGTTATTATTAGAATAATTACCAAGTTACTCTAGGTAGAAACAAATGCTCAAAGATCTCAATTTTCCCATTGTTGCATGTTTTGTGCTGCCCTCAGAGGATGTAGAAGTAAATACAGTTTGAAATACATGAAGACAAAAAATGAAGGCCACCCTGTGAGTTGCTTTAAGAATAGAACCTTAGTGATGTTCCTGTTGTTATTGGGATGTAGTATTTACCAGACATCGCAACCAAGCTTGGCAGGTACAACTGGGAAAACTATCATGACCCTTGTGACTGTTACTTAACAAAAGGAAGTTACCTCAGTTTTCTCAACACTTCCACTGGATAATGAACATGAGAGGTATGTAAAAAAATGTAACTGGGCTTTGCACTGAAAATTAGGAATTTGTCATGGCTATGTAGGTTAACATCAGAGTCAAATACCTGAAAGGAATAAAGTAATATAATATGACAATTACAACTTAATTCACAAGAATGTGATATATTGGGTATCTTCCCACATGGTGCAATTTATCTGCGATCCTCCTATAACTTAATATCATCAACCTGGGATATTTTCTGAAAACTTGCAGGCTAAAACAGCACAACTGCTGAAAACCGTAAGGCACAATCAGTAACAGACTTTTTTCTTGGGTTAGGTATTTCAGTTATCTTATGTGTGTGCTGATAAGAAGTTGCTTTAAAAAATTTTGCATTTTTTGCTTATTTCACAGTTTTAAAGCAGTTTTGTAAGCTTTATTCAGTATTCATGCTGTGGTAAAAACTACATAGGTTGCTAATTTTTAAATCAATGGTACAATTAGTTTTGCCACTTTAATATTAGCAGTGTTACCACTGCAGTTTCTCTTCAAATTGGTTGCAAGTTATTCTTCAAATGGATTGCATGAGCACCAACATATTAAAAATTTCAGTATTCAAATGTATACGCTTACCTATGCCCACCCTTGCAGGAAAAAAAAAAAAATCATTACACAAAACATTTCACTGTAAAGAATGTCAACAATTCTAAAATTTGCTTTTTGAATAGAAGGAACATATGTATATTTTCAAAATACTGGTTAAAACAAACAAAACTTCTAAAAAATAGACCTTTTGATAAAAGTTTAAACCTTGAATAAAAGCAATTATAAGTATTTGGTCTGATATAATTTAAATTTGGCTTTTAGCTTTGGAAGGGTCACTTTTGAATCAAATCACATCTCACCAGACATAGCTCTGGTCTTCACTTCCTATTCCATAACAATGGATGCTTGGCAAAAGCTGCAAGTGGAGTACCTACAAATGCAACATTTCTTTTGACTGTTGCTTTTAGGTTAGTTCGGAAAGCATAGATGCACTTAACTAACTGCAGCCACTAACTAGCCATTTCTCTAGAATTTCAATAGAAACATTTTGTTCAAAATTCTGAAGGCCCAAACAAACAAGATAAAGGATAGTGTTTCATTCATTACTACAAACATTCTTAGTAAAAGGAAGATTAAATTTCCACTACGATTACACCACTCAGAACATGAAATGTACAGTATTTAACTCAAAGAAGGACTTAAGTCAAAGCACTTTATACTGATTTTCCAATTAACTAATACTACCATGAATCAAAGTCTCAGTGGGAAAGGAAGACAGACTTTCCAAAGAACACACACCACTTTGAAAAGCGAAGATCTCAAGCTTGAAATTTTATCAAGTATGCTCATTACACTGTCTCTCAGACCTATCAAAAAATTTAATACGTGATGCATGAATCAACTGAAATACATACATTGTAGTTTGAAGAACCTACTTGAAATCAGACCATGTTTTCTAATCTCAAAACACTGCTGGTTGGGCAATTTTCATTTCTGTAAAATGACAAGTTATACTTCATTTTTAGGTAAAGGTTCATGTTAAGTTCCCAACTTCATAAAATGCACTCCTCTATAAACTAAACCATTGCATGCTGGTGCCTAACATTAAAGAAAAATGTTCACACAGTTGAAAATGAATAGTTTTTGCATTTCAAGGTGACAAGTACATTGTCAGACACAATCAATCGATCACTGCATAATTATTATTGCAAATGATCCATATCCATGCTGCAAACCTTAAGGGGAATTTAATGAAGCAGTAAGCACATCAATAACAAGATCTACTTCGGTCTCTGTTAAATCTCGTGATTCATAAATATGTTGTCGCATTTTATTCTTCCTTGAATTCCTGTAATTATATTTGAGAAGCTAACTGAAAAGTAAAATTCAAAAATATATCAGATTTTCCTTGATAAAAGGAGTACTTAACTGTATTATATATACACCACAAAAATTAAATTTACAAAACACTACTTATCAAATAAAAGGCCAAGATAGTCAAACACAGAACAATCCATGAAGGAAACTTGAAATGTCGATAATCAGACACAGACTAACACATTTAGCTGACTTAAAATCTGTATAGGATGTAGGTGGCAAGGTTTTGGTAGTTAGGGGACTGCCAGGATGGCCTCTGTGGGAGGAGGACAGGGGCTGCCCTGTGCTGGACACAGCCGGTTCCAGGTGGCTTTGCAATGGACTCAGCACAGGTGACAGTCAAGCCCATCAGCCAGTTTGGTGATGCAGCTGTGAAAACGTACTTGAAGAAAGGGCAGAAATGTTGGCAAGAGAGAGGCAGAGGGAACAAAAAGAAACAGCTGAGGAAATGCCAAAGTCGGAGAAGGAAGAGGTGCTTCCCCAAGGGGACTGCAGCCCATGGAGAACCCACGCTGGAGCACAGGAAAAGAGTGACAAGGAAGGAGATGCAGAGAGAAACTACTTTTTTCCTGACTGCAATCCCTTGCCTGCTAGGGATTGTACTATCCATTGCCTCACTGAAGGAAGCAAGTTTAATAAGATAATAAGAGCAGTTGTTGTTTTTGTCTCCTACTACCTAAATCAGAAATTAAATTGACAGATTTCATTGACAAAAATTATAATTGGCAAGAAATAATTTCATTTCCTCCAAGGCAAGTCTTTTTTTCTGTGACAGTAATCAGTAAGTGATCTCCCTGTCTTTATGCTGACCCACAAGCTTTCTCACCCCTGTTCTTCCTATTTTCTCCTTCCTCCCTGTCCCACTGAGGCAGGGAGTGAGCGAGCAGATGGGTGGGAGTTTGGCTGCTAGTTAGGGTCAACCCATGACACAACTGTAATTCCGGAGGGGAAAGAATATATAGTGTATTATATCCATATGTGGAAAGCAGTCACTTCTGCAGAAATGTTCAACTTCTATTTTCTGATTGCAGCAAGAACAGGTGTATTTCTATACTAAGCTATTAGAAGGATCTAAACACAGATTCATCTGTTTGTCAAGGAAGGAATACCAATCCAGGAGCAGAAGGGAACCAGGAAGCCAATATGGAAAAATGGGAAAAGAAGATGAAGATCTAATGAAGATGTGATCAGATAGCTAGACTTCCATTACTAATCATCCCCTTCTGTTGATTAAACTCTGAGACAGTCAAACTAGTTACACAAGGTGAATCAAGGCATTTGCACGTATAAGTGAGAAACCATAAGCAAAATCTTAGCTTAGAGACCATCACAATCTTGTTCAGCTTCTCAAACAGGCATACTTCACTGGAATAAATATCCAAAAGCAACCAGTCAACAAATTCATCTCAAGACATGAACAAGGTTTTTCAACTGCCCAGAGAAGCCTTTAGGACTTGTTCATCCTTCTGACTCGCCAACCAAGACCATTCAAACGGTTCTACAATTGTAGATATAGTAGCATACAAACTCCCCAGATTGTCACAGGGATGGTATTTACAAAGGATTTCCACTAAAAGATTATCATAGCAGGAAGCAGGAAAAGTCTAGCCTGCTCACCCGGTCACATTTCACGCAGTCTTTGTTCAATTCTTTCCTCACATAAGCATCCCTGGACTGATAAAAAGACACCCACACAGTTCATTCAAAGCTGTGATGGAAACCAGTGCTATTAAGAGGTACAAGAGGAAGATAAGATTAATTGGACAAATGTAACTTCTTTCTAAATTAAGGAGGGGAAATCAGTTCAGTAATTAAAGTATATAGGATCTATAATGCAAATGCAAAAAGAACAGAGTAAGTCTATCATACAGTTTTACACAAAATGCACAAATTCTACTGAAAGAATTAATAACAATACATACATTCTTAATGTCCTACTTTAACTCAATTTCATCACACATTAGCACTTACATGTATGCATGTCTGTATGTGTGTCTGTTTCTAAAGGGACGGATATTGTTATAAACCAAAACTGCCTTGCTTACTTAAGCCACAATTATGCAACACTGGATAAAATGGAGCACAATAGTGATTTTGTTCTCTTGTTCATATTGCTACCATATATAAGTAATAGAATCTTGTTTTACAAAATACTGTAGCAGTCAAAAACCCCAAGACTGAACGTATTGGATGAACAAATGTTGCTGTCAAATATACTCAATTGAAATTACCTTTCTATTCTATTTCATTTCTCTTCTTCATATTAAAAAAGGCGACTTTGCAGAATCTTTTCATGCTTTAAATATTAGTGTGATTTTTAGCTTCTAACATTCCAAAATGAATTATTATACATACGATTTTTAAACCAACTTTTGTGACTATGCCAACAGATAGAAAAAGATAACCTACTGAGAATTGTCTTAGATTCTACCTTAATTAATTGTAATCCTGTTTTCATTCAACTTCTCTATTAGTCCTTTCATTTCAGCCATCAAGATTGCAGATTTATAAATTGTAATACTTCATTATTCAGGTTTATTGAGTCAGATACCCTTGAAGATCCTTAATATTCATATCAGCATACTCTATTATTAAATCATTTTGTATTTTTCTGTGTTAATAATAAAAGGTACATATTTATTCAACATCAGCGGTCAGGCCGTCAGATACAGAGAATGAAGCTACATGTTTTATTCAAGGTCTCAGTGGAAAGCAGCATGCGGATCATTTTGACTGAGGGTACCTGCAGCTTTTCAGCTAATATGTTTGATTTTTCTTAAGTAAAAAGATCTAAATATTTTGATTACTCAATAATTCTATGCCAGAAGATCTATACTGCTGAAATGTTCCACTGGCAATGTTTTCAACATACTCATTCAGTCTTCCAACTTAGCTCATATCTTATCTCAACTGTCTGCAGCTCTTTAAACACAGTAAGTACCACATTTTTGTCTTAGTCCATCGTGTTATTGGCAAGCCCTCATTTAAGAGAGAAATACCTTGCTTAATGCACACAATGTCAGTGTTGCAAAATACACAAAAAATGAGAAGAATTGTATTGCCCAAAGGATATCATAGCTCCTTACTCCAGTTTTAAAAATCTTAAGATGTATTTTGTTTATT
Organism: Limosa lapponica baueri; assembly: GCA_002844005.1. Lineage (NCBI taxonomy): Eukaryota > Metazoa > Chordata > Aves > Charadriiformes > Scolopacidae > Limosa > Limosa lapponica. The sequence continues at coordinate 231,291 of KZ506446.1, forward strand.
TTTTCTTTTTAGTAATCTTCATATCCATTTAGGGTTCTCATTTCCTTTAGAATAAAAGCCTTTGTATTGCTTCACTTACAAACTTGTCCTGTAGCACTCGGTGCACAAAGAGCACATGCTAGGTTTGAAATTACACACTTCCCTAATTGAGGAGAAAGGCATACTCTACACCTGCATATATTTTGTAGTGCATAAGAACCAGTAAGACTTTTGTTCAGCTGAATGGAATACCATCTGCCTTCAAATAAGTGAAC
>KZ506447.1:0-11645 GCA_002844005.1 Limosa lapponica baueri
TTTTTTTTGCTGGTTCTCCTACATAGAGAAATGGAGAGAATTCAATTTTCACTAACTTTCAGAATATGCTTATTACAAGTACATGAAGTATTTCCCTGCAAAATGGATTAGCTGCTGAGATGTCTCACAGGCATGGGGGTGTCTGTTAATGCCATAGTGAGCATGAGGCAGCACTACCATTTAATATCAGGCATGACTGGAGAGCAGTAAAAATTGCAAGAAAGAACCTTGTCATTAAAAAAAAAGATCAAAGATCAATTTCAGATACCGAAATTTGCTTGGAAGAGAACTGTTTTGCAGTGGGCCAACCACATCATGATGCTGTAGCTGAGTGATACAGAATGTGTAGAAAGGCAAAAATAGCTTATCAGTTCAAAAACTTCAAGATGCATTGAATTATGAGAAGCAGCCTGTCCCTATGTCTTCCATTTGAAGAAGTTGCTTGAGAAAACTCCTTTGTAAGAGAGACACTCTGTTGTACGTTTGGGAACTTGATGTATGTACTCATTTTGAAATTAATGACAAAATTCTCTGTCCCTTGTGATCAGCAGTCTCCACAGAACCTTCATGGAGGGGATGTACTTTACATCCTTACAAAAGTATATGGGATGCATTTCTGGTCTTCAATGTATGTCTTGGAAATTATGCCAGTGAAAGAGAAAAAAATAGAAATGCCTATTAAAAACAAACAAACAAATTAGCTGTTCACATTTCCTTTAAGCTCAGTGAAGGTTATTAACAGTTTAGCCAAACAATTGTCAGAGATAGTTTGGTTATATTTGCTCTATAGTCTGTACTAAATGGTCTAGTGCATTAGTGCATTCAAAAATCTAAAACTAAGAACAATCAGTGGTTGTTATACACAAGAAAGAACTCTCGTAAGTACTGGTCGAGGTGCAGTAACTATCTATAAATGTCAAAAGCATATAATGAATTGCATTACCATTTTTTAGATGTTGCTTTAAAGGATATAGGTTCTGCTTTGTGACCTACAACTGAGATGATGTCAAGCCAGAAATAACACATGTAAAAATATAGTTACAGAAATAGAAGAGTAGCAGTGAATTAATGACAAGTAAGAATAAAACCCATAATGGAATACCCTTAAATCTGTTGCCTCCTCGTGTGTTTTTTTTTCCCACAGAACTATGACATATTTAGATTCTGTTAATTTTTTCACATTACCAGAAATCATAACATTTAACATAGCATTTTCATTTTGTGACAAGACATATTAAACCTGTGTAATGTAATTTCAAAGATAATAGATCAGTTTAAGAAGTGTGATTCCTTTTGTTTGTTTTAAGCCTGCTGCCTGATCATTTCCCTAAATATTACTCAGATCTTGTAGTGAGAAAAACAGATTTCCTATTCAACTTCTTTTTAGAATTCATTATTTTGTAAGACTGCATCCTATGTCTTTTTGTAGCCTCTTTTCCAAACTGGTCTTTATGTAGAAACACTTCCATACCCGTGACCATCTTTGTTACCTTTCTGTGTATGTTTCCTAGTTCTCCTGGAATCTCTCAGAGGTGCTTCAATTATTTCAAAGAACAAAGCTTCTTAGAAAGAAGTTTGATAACCTGAATGATTGCTTCCACAAAAAAAAAAAAAAAGGTCCTTTTTTTAATGAGTTAGAAATGTAAAACTGGGCAAGGTGAATTCCTAGTATAAATAAGGAAGGGGCATATTAAGAGATGAAGACTTTGACAGCATAGGTAATCCACAATATGGAAGATACCCTCCTTCTGCATAACATATGTTTATGGCAATAACAGGAGACCAAGTCACTTTGTTGCTCTCACTACCACACATCAAACTGGCCAAGAATCACGGGGTTGACGTTCACGTGCAGTAAAGGGTTAGAGCCAAAATGTAAACTTAGAATACAGCTGCATCACTACTAACTTTAAAAATTGGATATACTGGTTGTCATTTGAATTACTTTAAAATATCTCAGAGCTTTCACAGAGTCTCTGATGCAGCAAATTCTTAAATATATGCCTAAAATTAAGAATGGATCAGAATATTGGCTACGATGGCCAAGGTTTAGAAAGGGAAGCAAGGCTTATGGGGAGTGATCTTTCACTAGTCTAACTGGTAATTGAACATAGAAATGGATTTTGTGTCTGAAAGTTTGCCTTTCTTCCCCTAACTACATTGCTAGGTTTGTCAAAAGACATTACTCCTCTCTGCAATGCTTGTTTATCTTACAACTTCAAGTTATCAGCAATTCTGTTGGAGTCAGTAAAGATACTTACATATTTACATTTAAAATGTACCTAGTCACTTTATTGAACTGTCACTTGAACTATATCGGGCTGTAAAACAGAAAGTCACCTGCAGCCCTGCGACATGAACATCACTTCTCTTCTTTGATACTTAATTAAAAATGCATCTGTTAATATCTGCATCAATGTCACAATTTCCACGCTGCGGTTGCTACTGAAGCAAGTTTACAAAATAAATAGGCAGCAGGCATCCCTTTACGTAGCCCCAAATTACAACACAAATGCAGCCTTCTTTTTCATGGCCCAACTTCTCCTAAAGACAGGAGACACCTTGTGAATCAGGATTGCGTTTGCTTTGCAGTGACAGAGCTGGACTCAGACACGCTTCCTTGAAGAAGGCTTGAGTAGAGCTAATGTTACTGGTTCCTCACACTCATAGGTGCCAAGGGGAAAAATAATTTAAAAGCTGTACATTTAAAAGTAGCATGCACCATTAAGCTGAGTGTGCTGTTGTGGAGAGGCATGGATTGACTGATTTATAAAACACGCTGTGCTTAGTGCAGCAGTGCGGACCTGCACGTGGCTTGAGAGTCTAATAGGGAGGGGGAGGAGAGCTATTTGTTTTGTTGTGTCAAACCATTCTGCTGTCTCTGAAAGGAAGCTCATTTTGGGATAATGAAAGAACAGGCATAGAAACTCAAACAATAGTTGCTGGATCTTAAAAGAAGCCCACATATAATTTATTTCCTTCCTTTTTTTTTATAGACTGTTATCCATTAAAGTGTCCATAATGTTATTAAACTGGTGTATTCAGAATAATATGAAAGAAAATTAGATCATATTCAAGCTGATAGTTGTACTGAGAACAGGCAGTGTTTCTTTCGTTGATTCCAAAGTTGCTGTCTTATGGTTCCAATTTTTTCTTCATTTTAAGAAAAGTATCAGTTCATTGTCTGTTTACAAGAACTTCATTGTATCTATATTCTCTTTAGTGTTTTGTCATTAAGAGTACAAAATGAGAGATATTTTAGGTTCACATTGGCGATTTTAGGATGAGTTTTTCAGCATCAGTTTTATTTGACACCAATACAGGTTATCTGCACTCCTTGATCAATCCTTCATGTGGATTCCTTTCATGGCTTTTTAGTGCCGTTGATCAAATGTAGGGACTGTGCAGAAATGAGCCTCTTTTTCCCTGGCTATTCTGGCTGTTACTGAGGCAGTCAAAGCCTAAACTAGGTTAAAATTGCTACATGATATGGGTAATGAAATGCAACAATCTTTTCTACTTACTCTGTTGAGTGAACCAACTGATTTTATATTGTACTATTTGCACTGAATGTAAATATATTGGAACCACAGTTTCTACCCTTATACTGTATAGAGAAATACCATTTGAAAACCCAACAGGCAGGAAAAACACCGGAGAAATATAATAGTGAAAGCAGTTTGCACTGTAAGTATTATATTTTCTTATCAAAGGATAATTAAACTGAAATGATCAACTCCCTAACATAATAAAAAGAACATTGAGTATTCTATGGAGCAAAGAGGTATTTTTGGCATCTGGCTACAGCTTCTCTATAGACTCACTATATAAAATAATTATCAGTTCAGGAATACTTGCCAACAACATTGTGTTAGAATAATGTTGGAAATTCATTGTTGTTGACATTGTTGTTAATAATAGTATTAGCATTGTTATTTTAAAAAAGATTTTTCTGGTAATATATCAAGGATAAAATCAGGAAACACAATGTATGATGGAGGTGATTACCTAAGGTTTGATGCTAACATTCAGTTATACTTTTCCACTGAGGAGCACTTTTTGTCAACATTTTTAGGGACATTGGAATTGGTTCTGGAAACCCTACAGTAAAAATGGAAGTGTTGCCAAAAAAAATAATGTGGGCTACTGATATTGAGCACAGATTGCCTCAATCTTCTTTCTGCTCGCTCTCTTTGATTTCTTTTTTTTTTTTTTCCCCTTTTCACAATAGCTGACCAAATAGCATGGTGTCCAGCAGGAGAATGTCAACAATTACTGGAAATGAGAAAGTCCTTTCTCTTCATTGATTATTGTAATTAATCTTAACAGAGGGATGCAGTGAATCATATGTTAAATGGCTCAGTAGGTTAGACAAAAACTGGACAGGAATTAAAAAGAAGAAAAACAACAGAAAAAATGAGACTGGTGCAAATAAATAGCAGAAAATTTTAAACAGGAGCTAGTACTTCCACTTGGCATTAAAATATAATATAACATCAAATGGATAGCCACTTTTAACTTTGTTCCAGAAATGAACTGGATACTGTCTTCATTTTGGGCCAGCCGATCCAAATGTAAACCAACCTTTTTGAAAAACTAAATACATAAAAGAGTATTTCATTCACAGCTGAAATCTATACCAAGGTTTAGATGTCTTCCTTGTATGGAAAAATGATTGCAAAAAGATATTGTGAAGTACTATTTGACACTGAGGTCATGGTGCTCACATACATTACACACAAGAAAGAACTCTTTATGCTTACTTAGTAGAAAACAGTTGCAGTTACTGTTTGAACTGATTAAGGTATTGCTTTAAAAATGCACTTCTGCCTTTCAAAATGGTTTCATATAAGACCAGAGTGACATAATACCACAGGCCTGTAATTCAAATTTGTTGCCACTGTGGCAATAAAAAGCAAGTGCTTTTTTTTTTTTTTGGTGCGTTAAGCAGATTTACTTTTTAACAGTGAAGCTTCGGTGGATGATTATGACATCAAAGTGTGACAGACAGTGATTATGTACAGCAGGAGGAAAAGACGGATAAAAACAGACATTTAATTCCCTTAGCTTAAAGAGACATTATCCCTGGCTAGAAGGAAAAGCAAGTATTCCATTTCTTTTTCATTTAGGCAAAATCAGGTACTGATTTAACCAACTTGCCCTGTCTGAAAGACTTTCTTTTAAAATCTTAATTGTAAGCTCATTTCCTTTTCTTAAGTATATTTTCAATAAGTCATTTGCTTTTTGTTTTTTCTTGACTTTGAGACTTAATGCAGGCAGTTTGATGTTCTTTCCAAAGAGCTGATCCATAATTGCGCCTAGGCATGACCTTTGGGTTTTTTTGTGTTTTTTTTTTTCTCAGAAGAACCATAGAACTAGGGAAAAAAATTTTAAAAAGAACATACTGGATATAGTGGCTGAGGAACGTAATTAATTTAAAAATTATTTAAGATTTTTAGACTTCCTCTGAAATTGAGATTTATCTGTTGAAAGTAATTCTCAAAAAGAAAAGAGAAAATACAAAATTCAATGGAAAGAACAGGATTTGATGCAGCTACTACTGAAGTCCCTGGAAAGATCTTTTTTAGATCAAGTCTTTGTTGCAGATATAAGTAACTTCATCATTTTGATGTTTTGCCTATATTAATGGAATGTTTGGATTTGATTTTAAGTTGCATGAAATATGCAGAACAACAAATTGCTGTCAACCCTTAAAAGGAGATGCAGAGAGACAGATTAAATTCAAAACAATTTTTGGCTTTGGCTCAGAAGACTTGATCCCATTAAAGGTAGGGAAGAAGAAAGATGGGGGCTGGAGGGGGTTGTGGATTTAGTCACTGAGGGGAAAAAAGAGACATCAGAAGAATCCTCTTGATCTAGAGCCAGTATATATCATTTAAGTGCCAGACTTCAAGCACATGCTCTTTAATGAAGAATATTTTTTTTTAATTCTTCTCTGACCAAACAAAAGGGATAGTTATGAAAGCAAACCAGTAAGACCAGTAGATTATCTGCTTGTTAATGTTGCCATTCCTGTAAAATTCCGCACTTTACAAAAATATCCCTGGCTTCTGCTTTCACACATACTATAACAAATTAAATGGCTGATGAGGACCTTTTTTTTTGAATCGCTGCAGAATGCATTTTTATGGAGAGAAAAGGGTTCATAAACAATTTGTTCAAGGGGAGAGACAGAAGAGATGACATGAGGACAGAAGAACAGGAGTGTGAAATAAGAATCACAGCTGAAATTTCTGTAAGGGGCCAGTTGTCTCTTCTGTGCTGAGATTCACATTAGAAAGTAAAAATAGAGGGGTAAGTTTCCAGTAATACGCTGATGAGAAGTTGGGAGAGAATGCTGCCTCCACAGAAATCAATGGCAAACATCTATCGATTGCAATGGAGCCTAGATTTCACCTCAGTTTTCCAGCTAACAATGATGAGTCCAGCTCAAGTACTAGACATTGAATCTTCTTCAAAATATGCTTTGATTTCAGTTTAAAACATCTTGTGGACTAAAGCCACCTCTTCAGCTTCCGGAAAACACCTGCATTAAGTTTTTAACCTACCAACCTGTAAATGGTTTCTGTTCTTGTAGATTTGCAATTTTCTTTCTCTTCTTTCTCTTCCACCTTTTCTTATCTCCTCTCCTGGCTGAAATTTTAAGGTTTTGCCCTGCGTTGACATAAGTAAAAAAAAAGAAAAACAGTTTCAAATGAACTGTTTACAGTCTGTAATGCTTTATTTTACAACTTAGTGTATCCTGAAACTAGATTGTCATTCCACACATCCGGAATGATAATTGAACACAGGATTTTTCTAGCAATTCTATGAGCATCTGTGTTGTGCACTTTGCAGTGACTCGGTGTGAACATCCAGTTGGGTGGGTTAGCAGTCCTGCAGTATCACCCAAGTCTAATTTAACACTCCTTGAGAAACATGTCTTAGCATTGCTTGCAATGCAATAAAGCCACTAAAGTGGCTTTATTTTTAAACAAGGAGGATAGAAACTGCAAACATGTGCTCTGCTTTTAAACTTTATGATATCTTGTTTATAAAAAAATAAATAAATAAAATCTCCCAGAACAATGTACAAACTTAGAAGCACATCCTAAAGCCCTGCGTTCCCTGTGATCTTCTCTGGGATGATTGCAAGGATTTCCTACACAACTCACACTACCATGTGGGAATCTAAAAGAAGAATTTGATCCCCTATATGTAGATGCCTGGAAGGCATTTATAGAAAAGTGTCATAACATGTCTTCCCAAATGCATTTTTGCAATCATTATATATTTAGGAGAAATATTTTAGCTAATGATTTTAGACATGTAAACATGTCAGTATCTTTTTCTAAAAGATCAAGACAGGAATAATAAATCCAAAAACATTCAGGTGGTAAGAGAGGAGATGCTATGTGCTATTGCAATGAACACTGAATGACATACATGCATTAGGAGGACACCTCAGAAAGATTAGAGCATTTCTCTCTGATTCATTTTAATGTAGCTCTTTATATTAAAAAATTGGATTTTTCAGGGCACAGAAAGCAAACACAGTTGCTTGTGTAATGTATTAAACCTGTCACATTTTTCACTCTTGATTTCCTGTCCCTTTTATTATTTTATAGTCTAGCTTCTAAAAATGTTAAGAATTTTGGCAGACTTCATGGAATTCTGATTTTAAGAACACAAAACAGGAAGCTATTTTGAATGCTCCCACTTGATCCATCTTTGTGCTGGCAGCACAATGCCTGTAAAATCCACCTGCTGGAAGTCGGGTGGTTTATGCAAAGGGATGTCATGGTAATTTGGAAACTGCTGAATACAGAGTGAAGCCTTTTCCTGCCCCCAAACCTGCCACACCAGTTTTTCTAGCTCATTACATGCCAAAACTTTTGATTGATGTGCTCACTTCAGTCACGGGTAATTTTAACTCCTATATTAAGTAGCTGCTGCTTCCACTCCATTATATTTCCTCGTATGGGGCAAATCAGAGCTCAAGCTTGGCCTGTATTGGTCTGACCTAAAAGCCAGAGTAAGCCTTTGTTTAGTTTTGCGTAGGCGGCAAGCCAATATTTCAAAACAACTTAGACAATCACACTGCCTTTTCTTAATTGTTAAGATCCCTTGAAATGGAGCTTTTGAGGACTACTACATAGCATTTTTTTGGGAGCCCCAAGGAGGTGAGAAAGTTGTAAAAAGCTTTCTAGATACAAACCTTTTCACAAAATTTAAGTAGAATATTACGTGCAGCACAGAATAACCTGTGACTGCTTTGCATTGTTGCAAGTGGGATGGAACTCCTATTTTGCACAGCCTTGTTCCTTAATTCCCTGGATAAGTTTAGGATGAGTTAGAAAAGAAGCAGAACAGAAACATTGGGTGTTTTCTCTCAGAAAAGAGCCCCCACCTATAGTCCTGTAGAAACCAGGCTACATTTTAAGAGTGAAATGATTACCTAAACTAGGATTCATCTATCCTATGGCTCTTTAAAAGACACCTCATCTAAAATGACTGTTTAAATTCTCTGTCTTGCAAACAGGAAAATATCAGTACTTCAAATACATGAATCATAAAATTAGTGTTTAAAACAGGTGAGATTTTAACGGCTGTGAAGGGGAAGAACTGATATATGTAATGTTTCTCAAATCTGATCTCTGCCTTCAGGTTTAGGGCTATATATCATCCAGTCACCTAAAGATTTGAAAATGGTACAGACTATAAAATCTTTAGACAGCAAGTGGATTCTCCTTCATTTAATCCTGTTTCAGATACCACTACAGGGAGGAATGCGGTTAGCTTGAGATGTGGCTTGGCTTTTACAATAGGATAGATCAGAGTAAACAGTAGCCCTAAATGGTTTGTGGACCTCGATTTCCATGTTAGATATATCATTAAAAGATCTTTGTAAAGCCATTTGGTGGAACATTAAACATTCAACCTCCTACCAGTGCTTCACTGATGAAGTTCAAATGTACATTTTAAATATATCTGTGCAGATCTTGCAACTTGCTGACAAAGCACATTTATTCAGCTGGGCTGGTTATAAGTAATAAAGACACAAATCATAGCAGTGCATAGTCATGCCTGGCTCCATTTTATGTTTTTTGTAGAGCGCATACCTAGAGCACACCTTCAAAATTATCTGCTAGATAGATTATTTAGGCTCTGTACAAAGACATTATATTAAAACCACAGTATAATATAACATAAAATGGGGGATTCATTTAACTAACCAAATATGAACATCAGAAATTTTGATATATCCCTCTTTGAGCTCATTATGAAGATATACCCATCATCAGAAACAAGCAGGCTCTTACTGAGAGTAGTGCATCTCATCCTAAAAGAGCCAAATAGTGTAGACCAAGAGAATTACTTCCTAAAATGACTGATTGTCTCTGGTCAGAAGAAAGTGAGACTAAATTGTACAGCTTGGAGTATATCTCTATGCTGCTGGTGCCAAGAGTTAGATAAGATGAATCCTTTCCAAAGATCTTTAAAAAGCTAGTGCTGAAACACAAACAAGAAGCTACCTATGGAATATGTCTTTTTTAGAAGAATTTCTGGGCTACTTCATCTGCACAACTTCAAAAATGGATTGTAATGCTCTTTGGATCAGTTAGAAATAAACTTCATTGCTACTCCTATTCATTAAAAAATTCTTTCTGTATCCTCTCTCATCAATTCCAAAGTCACTTTGTAGGAGAGAAAATTGGTATGTCAGGAATCTACATATTAATTTACGAAAGTATCTACTGCCTTCACCCCTTTGTAACGAAACAGAAAATAAACTGTGTCCATCAATATGGTAGTGCTGTAAAAGATCCTGGCAAAACAAAAAAAAAGGTAAATCAAGAACCCATTCTGTATTAAGACAACAAAAATTAAAATCTTTATCAGGAAAGGGTTAGGAGAAGTTATACATTATAACCAATAAAAGGAAATTACATTACACAAAAGAAAATGAATTTACATTTAAAGATTACACCCGTAGTAGCTAATCTATTCTGCCTGCAGTAAGGAGCTCTATGGTATCTCTTGCATTATGAAAGTACAGATGCCACTTTCTACAAGAAATCAGACACACTTATGAACCTTTTCAAGTTTACAAAATCAGTTGTCAGAATATTGATACAAGGATTGACTATATCATTGCCAATATCTAAGTGTCATTACCTCCTCTAACTACTGCAGTATAGATGCTCAATGTGTTAACTCATCCAAAATAAGGCTTTCTCATTCAAAGATTTAATAAGAAACTACAAATATTCAAACTGAATTAACTTACAAAAATTTCACTCTCTAACAGTGTCCAAAATTAGGCAAATGTAGTCTGTCTCATGGAGGAAAAAAGCAAAAAAAAAAGCATTATCTTTTTAAAAGAATAATTACATAAACATATGCAAGTTAATTAAAAGGCACTTAAGCAATGCTAAACAGGTGCCATAGAGATTAAATTAGCCACATTAGAGGCTCTATATATGGCACAAATACAGAAAGAGACTCTAAAGGGAGGTGCCATAAACCAGCCTGCTAAAAGCTCAGAATAAAGGAAGTTATTAGAATGATAAAATCAGATAAAAATAGTATGAAAGAGGCCTCAGGCTGTCATTTTAACACATCCCCTGGCCCAGTCACAATCAGCTATGCTTATATGATGTGTATATTTCTATGATGTTCTGAAAGACCTCCAGTACTGGACACAATCTCCACATCTAACCTAATTCAGAGATTCATTGTCGTTACACTAGGAAGCTTTTCTTTCCATGCAGCCTGAAATTTTCTTGCTGCTGTTACTCCATCCTAACCACCATGGATATAGAGTACAAAGTATTTCTTCTTACAGAGCCTCTTGTGTACTTAACAACTGTTTTTACTGTCCCCATTCAGTATCCTGGCATTTTTTCATATTTTTTTTTTGTTTTGTGTTGTGTGTCCCTTGGTTGCTGCAGTCATCTCAGTCCTACAATCACTCTTTCTAATCTTGTAATTCTTTCTACTTACTTTTGGACTCTCTTCATGGTCAGCATCTCTCCTGAAGTGAAACATTCAACTAGAAAGACCTCCTTCAGAAAGAGAAAATAGATTCTAATCAATAAAGATAGAAAGCTCTGGAAATATCAGCTCTGGAAAGTTACACATAAAATTACAGTACGGCAGGCCACAGAAATATGAGAAAGTGACTTACTAAGAAAATAAAATATTTTCAAATACTACTACTAAGTAGTACACAACTAAGGTCTTTGCTAGCATTTTTCGCAATATCAGAAAATACAAATGGTAAATCTCATACAGTCTTTGAAAAGACCTCCAGGATTATCTTCAGAACTGGCAACCTGGGGGTTAGGTTGTTGACTCAAGCATAATGGAAAATTGGAATATGATTGTTGAAGTAGTCACTTCCCACGGTTCCTACTCTTCTCCTAAAGTTTATTGTCTCCGCAGTGGAACAGCTGACCTAAATGATTGCGATAAACCAGCTTTGATTTCAGCTCACAGAAATATAAATAATAATAATTTTAAAAGCCAAAGATAGCAAGTCTCCCAAAATACTTTCACCCAGCATGTAATTCAACAACTTCTGCTCTGTACCAAAATGTGGCAATAAAGAACAAAGTTAACATATGGATAGACAAAATTGG
>KZ506447.1:21618-38747 GCA_002844005.1 Limosa lapponica baueri
TTTTTTTTTTTTATTTCCCCTGATTCAATTTGCACATTGTCTTTGAAGTTTACTCTTTGCCTTTAATTACCTTTGATGGACTGGCAAGACAGTTTCCACAGAACAGTTCATAGACTTAGGCTAATATATCATAAATGAGAAATCTTCTGCTTGAAGCACCATTTCAAACTGGAAGGACACATCACATTGACATACACTCAATAATAGCATTTCACAGCTTTTAACTAAGCTGGTAAGCGTGCTCTTTTTTTTTTTTTCCTTTTTTTTTTTTTTTTTTTTCCCCTCTCAGAGACAGCTGCCCATTCCTGTTCATGTACTGTTTCTGCCAATACTCTGATGTCTTTATTTAGGGAATTATAAAGAATTGCTTGGAGTCTTCTGCAGTTTTAAAAAACTAGCCATTGAAGGGGAGGAGGATAAAACTTATTCAGAAGACGGATGACAGCTTTTCATCTGGGGATCATACAGAAGGACGCTTCCTTCCATAAAAATAGATCCTGCAATGTTCTTTGCTCCTCACATTTCACAAGGGCCAATCATTCTTAAAAAGAAAAAAATAGCGTTAAAACTGTAAAGTCAGCTGAATCCTACAATCCTCATTCAGCCAAATCGGTATTTTTTTCAATTTTTACTATTTTACACAGTAAGGCATGCGGAGTTGGCTCCTAAAAGAAACAGATTGTTCTCGCAGCCGCCCCTCCTGCTCTTCAAGAAACAATACCAGCCTGAGTCAAATCAGCTTGTACAAATTTTGTTTCATAAAGAGACCATTTGAATTGCATTTGTCGACAGTATCTTTTTTGTATCAGAATGCTGCTAAAGAGGGAAAAAAGCAACAGAAAAAAGGAACATTGTGATCATTATTAAATAAACTGTCATCCTATTTAACTGAATGGAGTGATTTAAATGTCACCATAATGAGCTGTTTGGAGTTTTTTTTTTAAATTATAATCTGTTAATTAACGATTAATGTGTGCCTTTAAGACATAGCCCACTGCAGGAGGTACTGGCGAGGCATTTTGCCTCAGCAGGAGTGCTAGGCAGTAGTTAACACAGAGTAAGCAACTGGGACAGATCCTCAGCTGGTTAGGATTTAACTTTGTATTTTCTGGAGTACAAAAGAATCTATACTTTCATATGGAAATGTAGGTTTCAGAAGTGTCTTTCAGCAGGTGGGGAAGCATAGGGCTGGAACATTCAAGCATACTGGTCAGTTGTATTCCCTGGGGATGGAAAAGGAGCAATAACGCTGGAGTTTCATTAGCAATACAGACAAGGAGGGATGAACCATTTAGCTGACCTGCTCCTACCCATTATACCAAGTACTGAAGGATCAGTGATCATGCTATTTGTCAGAACAAGTGTTTCAAACATAAATAAAGAACAAAGCAAGAAACGTTTGTACTTACACGTTGACAGTAGGGGAGTTATAAAGATTATTGTTCTTATTTACTTCCAGGTGTTACAGGAGGACTGATGTCTGGCCAAAACAGTTCAGCAACTGAAACTTTCAGTTTCAACTGAACTAGTTAGTTCTGCAGAAATGTGAAGAAGATATGATCATATTTTCTGAGTTAATATCAAATTATTCTGTTGATCTAGTTATCAGGTTGATTGCTTTGTGCTATATGAAGCAGTCCCCCTTTTTTAAGTAATTACTTGATAAGGCTCATGTCTTTCTTAGGTCTCAGCCCCCAAGTTACCCGATTCAGTGCTAACCATTACGTTTAGGTCCTAGGCAAAGACTTGATTGGGAAGGTCAAATTATTCCATGTGACCGCTGACACCACCCACTAGTGTGGATGCCATTGTTTCCTATAGCACCAAAAGACTTCCAATCCTCTACAGATAGAAACTGGAAATTTTAATTTAAAATAGATGTACACTCCACCTCCCCAATATTTAAACAAGACGGTTATGCAGTTTTCATATTTTTCATATTTTTTTTCAGTTGATTGAGAAACGTTGTCTGAACTTTTTTTTTTTTTAAATTTACTGATTCAAAGCAGTGGTTACAGGTTCCTTAGCTAATGCCAGATCTCTGAGACCACACGTTACTGGCATTTTGTTTCGTCTCACCTAGCTCAAACTGGGAAAAAACCTCCAGCTCATTGGTATTGCTTGGTTGTCTTGCAGAGTTAGAGGACAGCAAATATGGCTGTCTTGTAAATGAAAAGCTAGTAAATACTAGAACTAAAATCAAGTGAACTCTAATTACAAATTCATGCAGCTGTATGTAGAGGGATTGTTTCACAATACACATAAATGTCTTTGTTTTCCTTTTTACACTGGTCTGTTCATCAGCTGAATTTTCTTTCTCTTTTTTTTTTTAAATTTTTACACCAGGTCTTGCAGAAATATTAAACTCCACTAAGTAACAATAAAAAGTGTACCTGCTCCTCCAATGTGGAGTTTCAGCTGTAGATAACACTTGTAGAAAGACTTCTTCTGTGCTGTGTTCAGGTTTCCAGCCAGCTGGAATGTTTCCCACACCCTGCCTACCTCTACACAGAGCTATGTACAGTCATGGTCTCAAAATGGATCATTTGCATTTTTATTCTGTATTTTTATGTCTCTTGCCTTATATTCAGGCTTCTTTCTCCACTGAATCTGAAATTCCTAAAATATTAAGTCACTGTTTAAAGTCCTCACCATATTCTATGGGGTTTTTTCTGTTTGTTTGCTTTGTCTAAAATATATTTTTGAAATACAGTTGTAAACAAATTAAAATGGCATAAATAAATGCAAGATATGCTGAAGAAGTTTAGTACAGAGAAACAGAGAACTTGTTAAAAGGGAAATATTTAGCTGAGCTTAAAGCAAAAATAGTGCATAAGGAGGAACAGACAAAAAAGAGGAAAAGATATTTTTGAGGTTATTTGGAAGTATAACGGCTTTAATTTAGACACAGTCATCAGCTATGTTAACTGACACAGGTCGGCTTGTCTTCATGATACCAGAATCTGTGTAATTAATGAGAACTTCTGTGGCTTGTGCTAGCTACTGACTCACCTCCAGGAAGTCTATGGGAGAGCGCTGGCTGGCTTCAGCCAAAACTGCTCAAGAACCAGTACTAATAATATAAGGCTATAGATGAATGAACGTTTCTGAGAGCATAACTATATAGTATTTGCAAACAGGGTTTTGTCTGACTTTCAAGCCTGTGCTGCAGCTGCTAGTACAGCTCTGCACCCTCTCTAACAAGCCTCTCTTACCTGCGCAGTTTTGAGGCTGGAGTTGGAGCACCTCAGGTGCTCTCTGGTTGAGGTCAAATGTGCCTTCAAAGGACTGTGTAGACATCATCCTTAGTTTACTTCACTATAGATGGAATATAAATACGGTGTAAAACTAGGCCTGTGGGATATTTCATATATTCTCTCTTCCCTCATACAAAATTTGATTTTTTTCTTGAGAGTAGAAAAAATTATATATTGTATCACAAATAGCAATTACAATTCTATATTCTACTAAAAATTGTTATATCCTTCCCTCTCTGTCAAAAAAAATTGTTTTTTTTCTTTTCCTTACCAGAAAGTCTTATGCTATAGTGAGTTTCATATGATTATTTCCAGCACTTTGCTTATCACAATGCAGTCTTCAGATAGATAAAATAACAATTTCCCTCCATTCACTACAAAGGGTAAATTCAAAGATAACAGTGATCTGGGGATTTAGAAATTGTGCTAAATTCATATGGTAATGAACATCTGTGATGTTTTGGTGACTCACTTGCTCAAAAGGATACAATCCCCAGGTTTCATTATTGTCTTTGAAAACTTGCAGGAAGTCCCACACTGAACACTGATGACAGACAACACAGGACGATTTTAAGCAGTCTCCCAGTAAGATACAGGGCAATGCTAGGCTATATCCCAGTGTGATACAATGGCTAATGCCTAATACATGGAAAACTTCTCAATATTTTAGTGTTTTAATGACATCCTCAAACATTAATGAAAACGTAACTTAATGAATCACCTTGAGTGTTATTGTAATTTTTTGCTTGTTTGTTTGTTTTTCTCCATTTGCTGAAGTGGCACAAATCAAGCCACCTGCCAGGAAACTCTCTTCTGAATGGCTTAATTCCTTTCTTTTGCCTCTCCTCCCACTGGTCCCTTGACAGATAAGACTTTTTTCAAGTATGTTCTGAGAATTTCAGAGCGTATTTTCCTAATCAACTGTGTTAAGACACTCAGCCTTAACACTGGAGGATTTTCTTTTACAAAGTAGGAATACCTCCCTCTTAAGTTATTTTGTCACTGGTTTTCACCAATGCAGTTTAATATGCTCAATGAATTCAATGTGAGGAAAACACCAAAAAGACATTTTAAAAGGGAAGACACACAATACTTGCTATTCAGAGAGTAGTGGAAAAGCCAATAAAGGGTAGGATAATGCAGAAAATCCAAATGCATGCTGCTACTCAGAGTAGAAAACGAAAGGCTAGGAAAGGTACTGAGACGTAAAAAGTATGTTGAAGGTGAAAGCAGCCGAACTGTTACGGTGGGATGCACTACATGTCAGCCGAAAATGTCTATGTTCCTGGAACACAGGGAAAACAGCACTAAGGCCATGCAAAGCCAGTGCGTGCTTCATTAGGCCCACAGGAGCCTGTACTGACAGGAGTGTGACTGTAACACGCCCAGATGGGGACAGCAGTGGCTGGACAGAAGCATCGATGGACCAACATTATGTTTAACCGTCTTGTCCTTCTGTACGATCTTGATCACCATTAATCCTACTGAGCAGTCTGCAGAAGGAATTTTTGCATTAAGGCTCACCAAAAGCTCCTTTTGTACAGAGTCATCTGTGTTTCTTAAGCGTTGTTCATAAGAAATAAAAAATATTTCCTTCCTGGGAGGAACATAAGCTCAACACAAGCTACTTTTGAATTCAGCTTTTTTCCCTTCTCATCTGTTTTACCAAGATACTTATTTGTAAGCATCTGTACAGTAACTGACAGGATAATGAACTTATTATAGGCCTAAAATACATGTAGGTATTTTATTAGATAGGTGAGATACTTGGGTTTTGTAGGCCTAATGATAATTTACCTAATAAGCCTCATAAAGTGACATTCTTGTTATAGCAGAAAAAAAGATTTGCACACACTCCATTTGTGTGCACATTTTTTATCACTGTTGATTTTATCATGCATTTAAATTTTTAATTTAAGCCCAGTTAAACTCCTCTTCCTGGAAATCTTTTAGTCCTCTGGAGACTGTAGGTTCTGAAGCCATAATCTTAACCAAAAAAGCTGGACTTACAGACTGATACCAAGAGTCCATGGGATTCTTATAATTAACAACAATTTTATTGCAGAGATCTTTACCTCCAGGCTTCAGGGTTTAAGCTTTCTCTGATATCAAAAATCAGATATAACTATAAATGCAGATTTTTCTATGCTCTTTTGCTGTGTGGTTCTTAGACCTTTTTTTTCTGAAACTCTTTGAACTGGCCACAGTACGAGACAGTCTATCAAACCTCACATACTTCACATTTGGCCTGTCATAGCAATTTCCTTTTTCCTAAAAATGCTTACAGATCTGTTTTAACTTTCAGGATGCTTGGCCAAGCCATAAATCTCCTTTCCAATCACTTAGCTCTCTTAAATCCTTGGTAGTTTAAATTGTTCTAAACTTTGTTGGAGGGATTATTCTTTTAATTGTGATTATACAATGAGTATTGCATGATCTGTATTCATTGTACAATCATAGAAAAATTTTAATCCTAAATAAGATGTTGAATAATAATTAAAACTACTGAAGGCTTGATTAAGAGTGTTCAGGGATTAGAAATGAGAATTAAAGATGGCTATTGGGCCCAGGGGTAAATTCAAGGACTTCAAACACCTTTTCAAGGAAAAAAAAAAACCAAAACACCCCCACACATCTCAAACAAAACAAAATGAAACATGTTTTTCAAAGTGATTAAGAAATTTATTGGACTAAGGATTTCTTTCAGGAAGCGGTCTAAAAAAGCCACATAAAAACAATAGAATGTATTTTCTGAGCTCCTCGGAGAGTTCATTGTGTATCATAGGGGACACAATCTCTGATTAGCTTTAGAGGGAGTGTTAAATTCCTGAACTGCTAAAGAAAAATGGGGGTTTTTTTGGTGATATCTAATAAAGAAGTGGAGTAAAAGAAACTCTGAGGAGAAAGAGCAAGTCAGGAAATGATGGCAGAATTTTATTTCCTGTCATAATATGACCGGTTTATAAAGTGGGCAAGTACACAATCTTTTTATTTTTTTCCCCCCAAAAAAGTTTCATTATAAAATGTGCTTTAAAAAAAATCTCTCTTCTAAATCAGATGGAGGACATTTTGCATAATACTACAGATATGTTTGAAAAGAGTGAAAGTGGAGTATTTTGTCCTAACTAACACAGAGTCAAAATCCACCCTCTTAAGAAGGTAAGAACTTCTTATTTTGACTAAGCAATAATATATACATATTTATACCTAAAAAATTATGTGTATATACAGATACATGTATGTATATATATATTACTTTTTACTGCAGCTCTTTGCAATTCTTCATTACAGTGCTGAGCCTTAAGATGATTGCATTATCCTTCCTTTCCAGTAAATGAATAGAAGATGTCACTGAAAGTGCAGAACAAATCACAAATGTGTGAAGCATGAGAAATGTTTTCCAAAAATATCAGCACCATCTATGATTCAAAATAAACTTTTATGGGAAAATTCTTTTCTGGTACCAATTGATGTACCTCTGCTGGCTTCAGTGATGCTGAGACAATTTCTACCAGACAAGGCTCATTAAAATATCTAAGTTCTCACCTTCAAATTACACGTGTGGTCACACTCATATAAATGCTCACTTCCTAACAGAAATAGGCCAAGAAGTGCTTCCCCTTAACAAAAGTAGGACCCCTCTCACATCTCTGAGGTAGTCAGGCGCTTAGAGGCATCTAGCTGGAAAACGTCTCTTTCTGATTTCCTGTGTATAAATTTACTTGGGAGTCACAATAAATAGGACTTGACTACTTCGAAATTGAACTCTGCTACTTTCACATTTTCTACATTTTTGTACAAGGTATTCTATATTTCCTCATCAGTGTATATTAAAAGCCTCCTGGATATGCAGCTGAAACTTTATATTGGTTAATGATGAAAATAACTCATAAAATCAATTAATTTGCCTCTAGTAAGGCATCAATTTCACATATGAGTATAAAGAATAAATCTTTTTGAGCACTGCAATTTCCCTAATATCTTTCTTTTTTTAATTCCAGACTGGATCAAAAATTGAAAAGGTTAACATTTTTGATTAGAAAACAATCAATTTTAATTTGATTAAAAGTGTTGCTAGGGTAGAAATAATATGAATGTGATTTGGGCATATTATATTTTCTGAGCTACATATTGAAATATGATTTATTTTTAAAGAATCAGTTCTAAATGAAAACTTGAAGTAGTCAATATAAAATGCAGAAATGGGATATTTTTACACCATTAATAAGTTTTGATTTTTTTTTAAGTGTCATCAGAAGATAGTTCTTCAAATTTGACAACAGAAGGCTTGTTTTATTCTTAAAAAAAACCCTCACAAAACCAACATGGTTATAAGAGACATGTTTCAGAAAAGGCTTTTTTAAATATAAAACAACTTTGATTCAACTGTCTAACTGGTCATGATTTGATTTAACTGTACGAGATATAGCACAAGCTTTTAAACCTTTTTTAACCTCTGCCTTGAGCATCTCTAACACAATTTACTTAGACATGTGGC
Organism: Limosa lapponica baueri; assembly: GCA_002844005.1. Classification (NCBI taxonomy): domain Eukaryota; kingdom Metazoa; phylum Chordata; class Aves; order Charadriiformes; family Scolopacidae; genus Limosa; species Limosa lapponica. The sequence continues at coordinate 29,374 of KZ506447.1, forward strand.
TAGCACTGACTGATAATTGCCTTTGCATATTATTCTGTGAAGGAATTGGCCTGTCAATCAACAAGAAATTAAGTATGATTATTTTCAGTGATCTCACAAGCTGACGTTGTAGATTCCCTACAGAAGAAGGAGATGCAGTACCTATGGTCATTGCCTGAGTGTCACACTGATAAGAAAGCGTACACCCAAAGCACAAAGATAATTTCTCTATGCCTTTCCAGTCAACTGTAAAAGGAAAACAGTGTGCTATAAAGCAGAATGGGGCCAGAACAGAGCATACAGACTACTAAGCCCCGCTAATTATGCCTTACATGCGCAAAGTAGGAATGACAGCATCATTGTGAGTGACAGCAGATACTAAAACTCCCTCTGGAAAGACACAGTCTTAAATGATGTCCCAGAGACAGTTGTAGAAGTAATACAGGCCCTGTGATTTGAAATTAAAATTCAGCAGAATTCTCTGTATCAAATGAGAAGCTGAAGTTGTCTGAGAAAAAGGGGTGTATAGGGCACCATGACAGCACCTTTAGGCAGCACCTTAGGCCTGTATCCTCTCTAAACCCTGTAACTTTTATGAGTGATTTATTATTTGTCATTATTCCATCCAGTGCTACATGTGTTCTTAAATACTAGTCTTGTAATTATTTGTCCCTCTGCACTTTATCAGCTCAGACAATTATATCTGTTTTCTTTAACATGCTGAGAAGTAGGTGTTTATTGTGAAAGATTTCAAACAATTTATGATAGTTTTATAAAACAATTATCACGAAATTATTATTTGTGTGAATGTGTTACTGTCTCTTGCCTGATGACTTAATTCTGGCTGCATACACGTCCTACTGCGTCTCCTGTGGAATCAGCTATTACGCATGTGCAGTGACAGGCACATGCAGATGGGAGATCACAAGTGTTTTGTAATTTGCATCTGTGTATTCCTGGCTAATGTGTACATTTTTGAATTTGCAAGTTCTCTAGATGAATGAGGGTCATGCACATTTTCTGTGAATTTCACTCTGTGTTTTTTATGGCATAAACTATAAGAAATACCTTTTGAATATGTCCAATGAAAGCTGTATACCTGCCATCAATATATCTAAAAAAAAAAAAAAAAAAAAAAAATAAAAAGACTTTGTCCAGAGGAAAAGTTAATAATTAAAGGAGAAAAACAATTCTGCATATTAAACTTCAGGGATGGCTGGACCTTAAGCTTGTTTAAGATAAACATTCCAAAGCTCACAGGCTTTTAATTTATAATTCAATTTCATATCCAAATTTATCTGAATTTCTTGAAGCTCTGAACCTTTCTCAAGTGTCATAAGAGTAGGATTTTGTATGGAACATCCTGAGTGGGTTTAGGTATTTTGTGGAAGCATGCAATTAGGACTTTTTCTTTTTTTTCTTACTGAATCTTTGTCACATCAAAAAGTGGATGTCTTGAATAGAAGTTTTGTTTCCGCAAGATTTCAGGAAAAGCTGACTTTCAGATTTGAATTCAAATGAAATTCACAATTGCAGGTCTAGAGCTTTACACAAAGCCATGCAGATCTACATTAGATCTACTGCAGTCAACAGGTTTAGGATAATAAGAAAAAACGTGAATTTATGTAAGTTTTGTAACAGTTCATTTAAAATTTTTATTTATTATTATAATAAATGCAATTCACATATCATTTCTAAGTTTAAAAACAGTTTAATAAAATACTTAAAACTTCCTGGAGCCTTCCATCAATACAATTTACTTGCTTGGCAGAACATATATAATTTTGTATTATCTATTGCTTTGCTTATGTATGGAGAAATTTAAATTAAGTACTGTGTTTTATTTTTCAAAATTAACATGCAATTGCAAAAGGATAAACTGCTCCATATGCAGGAATATATCATACCCATAGGGGCACCTTTCTTCAAGTTCAAAGGAGATTAATGCACTTGTTAGGATGTAAATTACACCTCTAGCACTGACATGAAAGAATTGCTGTAAAAGATGTACTGTAAATATATATAGCTTTGGCACCAGATAATACTTACGTGTAATTAATTTAGAATGTATATTTTCCTCTGTAAAGCCCTCCAATAAGATACAAACATTTTTTACCCTTTGTGTCTCCTTTGCTCCCTCACAAAAAGATCCACTGTTTCTCAATTACATAGTAACTGAAATATAACTTTGAAATTCACGTCTATCTCAATCTAGAATTCTGGGGGAAAAAAGTTAACTCCCTATAACGTACTTTTCAATCTACTTTTACTTTACAGTCTATTAACTTTTAGATATGTGAATCTTTTATTATCTGTTTGAGCAACTATAATGGGTTTTGATTTTCTACAGATATAGACTGTGTGATTTTCATTAAGGATTTTAAAAACATTTTAAAAAAAAAAATCAAAACCACAACACCAAGGGTTCATTACACATTTCACATTTTATTTGTGTTGATGATTTGAAAATACAGCCTCAGTTGGTATTTTTTCTTCTACTGTAAGTAGAATTAACCCTTTTAGCTGGATAACCTATGACCCAAGGTGTATGACATCACACAGACAGAAGCTTGATGACAGACTGAAGGCAAAATGAAGTACGTAACCTGAAAGTTTCACTGGAATGCAGCCCATATTTAGACTATTTAGACTGAAATTGTTCATATCTGGTGCTCAGTGTAAAGGTAAAGCCTGAGACATGAAAAGAAAGAGATACCTAAGTCTTTTGGAAAGCCTGAAGCAGCAATAAGTGGAAAACCCCATTGCTGGCCGAGTAACACCACTGAGGTCTGGAGAAAGATGAGGAATAGGAGTGGGAGCTGTCAATTTTAAGGGAGAGGCTATTAGACCTTCAGGTGACTCAAAGACACAATGAATAGGTCTTCAGCATGAACAAGCAGGCATTACAGACCCAGGAGAGCAGTAGGCAAAGGAAGGAGAAGGGAGAAAAAGGAGATCTAAGAGGATGAAGGCAGAGGTACACAGAGGCAGACTATAGGACCTCAAACATAGAGGAATTATTCTTAACATTATTAGCACTGAGTAGTGTTTTGGGGCTGCAGGCTTGTGACTAGATCATTGGCTAAGCCCTGGCCTGAGGTTAAGTGGCAGCAAAATGAGTCTTCCTAGTGTGTATGGATCTTTTAACAGGAGCAGAACAAGGCTTTTGTTCTGGAATCCACCATGATGTGCCTTTCATATGCTACTGTTGCTATGGTATTGCACACGTACAGTTTGCACAAGAAGCAGTTTTAGGAATGAGTATCTCCACAACCAGCCATACCTCCCCTTTCAGAGCTGTATTTACAAAACTACTGACCTGAGAAGTAGCTCCCTGACAAGCAACACGTTCAAAGGAAATTCAGCTTCGCCAAATTGACTTGGCCTATAAGAGTTGCATTAAATATAACACAATACTGAAATGGAGCCAAAAATGGGTCAGGAAATGTTTGCTTTAGATACTGGCAGTGTAAACAGTTGTGCTGAAAGTAACAGAGAGCTATTGCACTGTGTAAAGTTTTATTAGTTTAATCTCCCATTAAAGTTAGTTCCTTTGCAGTTCAGGAGTAAAGAATTATTTTATAAGCACTGCAGATCAATATAAAATGGAAGCTTGGTTTCCAGATAATCTAGTTCTCGTGAAATAAATGCGTGTCTTAATGGGAAGAAGGAGAAACTCAGGATACTAATTCTAATATTTAGAAGTGACCAATGATTTTACAGCTTCAGACAATAATGTGCTGGCTAAAAAAAAAAAAAGCTTTTTAAATATTGCCATGCCAAAGATTGTATCAAGGAGTACAATGGGAGAAAGCAAAAATAAGCATAATTTTACTAGGAGGTGTTTACCATACTTGGTTTTGAAAAATTGGATTACATTTGCAGAAAATTAATTTGACTAAGTCTGACATAAATAGCCATCTTCAGTTCACCAAAATGTTCCATGAAGACACATCACCATCTCTGAAGACCCTAGAGGGACTTTGATTTAAAATTGTTATCACTTTATTTTTTTATGAGTTTATGACTTTATTTTTTTTATGAGCTAACAGTAATCTAGAAAGCATATACTTTTCAAACTATATTGATGCTTAAAAGAACTTCAGAGCCCCACAGAGCTCTTTAAACTCTGTGGAAGTGCTATAGGAGTAACTAAGCCTTAGAGCCTTATGGAGGCTAATATCAGCAGGAGGCCTTAAGATGCAGAATGCAACTGACTGGGAAAATAACACCGCAATGGTATTTCCCACAGTTATAGGTGACTGGTATGAGGAAAGGCACTTGATTTCAGGATAAATATTACATTAAACCAGATGAAAATTTTTTTCTGCCTGACAGCACTGGAAGTTGTAATGACCTTTAGCACTTCATCTTGGGACTAAGCTAATCAGAAGGTAGCACTGCGATGGGAATATGACTGCTTTCTCTTGTTTATAGGCAACTAAGGTAGTATGGCTACAGTTGAGACAGTCAAACTGTACAGTTTGAAATTGTTCATCATTCATAGGAAGAGGACTTTCTTACTTTCAAGGCTCTGGGAAGTTTCTTTTCAAGAATTACCAGCGTACCCCTAATGACTTTGATTTCCAGCCAGCAGAGATCACTGAAGTCAGTAAACTGCTTGTGATTTATACCAGCTGAGTTTCTGTCTTCTTATCTTTCCAATGCTTTTTTCTCCTAGATAAGATTTTTGGTGTCACTTAAAGCTATATTGAGATTGGAACTTTAATTTTCTTTACATTTTCTGTTCCCACTCCAGAATTTAATTGAATGGACATGTTGTTGTCATTCCCATTATCATTGTTATTATTCTTGTTCTTCAGTCTTAAGGAAAACATGCTATGCGCATTTGAACCTAAAATATATTTCCTATGTTCACTTGTTAGTTGTCATGTTGTTGTTCATGTCTCCTCTGATCAAAAGCATGTACATATTTATTGTTGCATTGGCTCTTCCGCTGAACTTGACATACCTTTGTAATGCATATCCAGTAAACTACTAAGTAAGATGAGCTAGAAAAGTTCTTGGAAATAACAGTGAAGTGTTTCCTAATTCTGTTCAACTGGGGAGCCAAAAATAATTGTATTGTAGTTTAAATTTCAAACTTTCATTGCAAAATATTTTGACTTTGATGCATTGAAGGTTTGGCTAATTTGGTAGGGAGGAATGCTGTCTGGAATTTTGACAGCACTGTGTGTGTCAATATGACTGATCAACGTGTTTGACATAAGACATTCTTTCCCTAGAATACTTCCAGATATTTGTCAGAATATATTTCCTCAAAAGAAGTCAAACTGCTAAATTCATTTTGCCTTCTAACAAGAACCATCCACACTGCAGCAGCAGAGCTAAAGCTCCTGTGTGGAAACAACAGCAGGAGATATTCAATACAATTTTACACTCTGGTTATTGTTGAACACCACTGTGAGCAGTGGTGACTCTCTGATTAGCTTGCCTTAGTACCAAAGTACTATTGTTTCATGGAGTCATGTAAATGGAAAATAAAAATCTAAGCCTCCTTCTGGGAAAAATGTTATATCATTTTATATCTGCTGCCCAAATCAAAGTGAAGCAAAAATTAGAGAAAATGTACAGTGCACCTAGGGAGTGCAGGGGTTTTATTGTCTTCAAATAGCTTGGTAACTTCCGCCAAAATGTTAGCCATGCCACATTGTAAGTTTTATCTTCATAAATGCAATGGAAGTTGCGTGTTCTAGCAGAAAATATGCATTTCCATTACTTTCATCATCTTATACTCATAGTATGTATTTGGGGACAGAAATATAGCTCTAGCTCGTCATGCTTCATATCATTCAGCACTTGAGTGACAGTAAATACCAAGCCATTATGATCACACTGCTTTGTCTTATCAGGGACAGATAACTATTTTGTGATTTTTAGTTGAGACAAGCTTGTATAGCTCAGCTGTCTTGCTGGAAGGAGAATTGTCTCTTAGCTCATTTGACAGGCTTAAACAGTGTCATAAGTCCAAAGAGATGCCCATGTTTTACACAAGACTGAAATACAGAGACACAGAGAGAAGACACTTGGAAAGTCCCAATGGTTCAGAAGTGAACAAAGGAACTTTCTAGGACTGTTTCAGGAGTACTGCATTAACCAGGATGCAATGCAGTGCCATCACCTTCCTGTAATAGTCTGGTCCATCGTGTGGCTTGGTTGCTGAATGGCAAAACTGAGGCTGTGCTCCTATAGGATGCAGTATGGCGCATATAGACACAGACTGAGTCTCTTTTACCTGCTGTTGGCTAAACTCTAACTCAAACTTAACAGTTCATGTTTTCTTCCCTTCAGTTCAGCCCATTAAAATGTCCAGATGCTTTTTGGTAGAAATAAGGCAATTATCTCCAACAGTGAAGCTACTATCCTCTCTCCATGCGTACACACTTCTCATCCTCTGTGAGCTAGCTGCAATTTAGATCTCAATCTCTGTACACCACAGTAAAGGAAATATTATCCTTCATCTGGCCACTATCTGTAAACAATCAAATTCTTTTAACTTAGCTGCTAATTTTTGTTGAATATTTTATCTCAGAATCAGTTCTATTGTTATGGATCACATTGGACCATGCAAAGTGATTCACATCAGAAAGAGCAAAAAGACAGTGTGGAGTATCCTAAAGTAGAACTTTTCATATATATTTAAAAATATGCACGTTCTAGGCTTAAACTGGCATAAATGCTATCTTAACATCTGGTGTCTTCTTTTGGAAAAAAACCAAAATAAAACCAACCATGACGTAAATAGAATGATGAAAAGGTGTAAGTTTTGCTTTGATGTGTTAACATCTGAAGCAAAGGATTTAATTTCTATTTGTATTACCTGGGCATCATAATTATATTGGGTTTTTTTAGTCATATAGCAAATTTCAACCATGTTCAATAAATTATTAGCAGACTGCTACAGGGAACCAGCCTGTGCACCCACTGGGGGATGCAAAAAGAATGTTTAAATGATGGTCTTAATATTTGCTTGACAGATATTTACAAAACAAAAGAAACTGAGAAAAGAAGTCTGTGGTCCTTGATCAGCATAGGATGACCCAGTCATGTGCCCAAGGGGACTCCTAACCCACAGATTAGCATTTGGGGTAACCCATCGTGGCTCCCCAAACCTCATGTATGTTTGGTTAAATAAAAACTCTCCACTGAGATGAGCTGTAGTCTGGTGTCCCTGATTGTATGAGCAATGGTAAGGGAAACGGGCTATGGGCATTTGCTGAAGCACTGGCTGATGTCCTCAGCGTTTCCTAACGTGATTCCTGACATGGGTTTGACATCAGCTAGCTCACCCTCACCACATAATACACAGACATGGTGTGGAGATAATACGTTACCAGGACAGTTCCCAAAAGACTGGATGAATAAGGCCATGACATCTTAAGAGGGGAAAGGAGTTACTTTAAATGCCTGTGAACTAGTCACTGCTGTTTACCCTTGCAGTGAGTGAATGGGCACTGATACATTGTGTTCACAGTGGAAACAGGGTGTCTCTTGAAGCCAGAAGGGTCCTACCTTATCTCATAGATGCTGCAATGATAGACACAAGGACAAGAACTCTCCTAAATTATAAGAAGTAGTTTGTAAACAAAATTAGGTATTATTCTGGTATGCATGTTTACCACCACTAAAATGCTGCTATACTACTTACCACTAAAAAGGTAAATTGAGCAATGAAAATTAATGGAGGGCCACAGTCTGTCTTTAATTTCTGACCATAGATGCCAGATTGGAAAAAGAGAAATTCCATAAATACACAGGGAGGCAGAATTTGGGTAGTTTTGAAACATCTTTCTACATTCAATATGCATAATTTATAGTAAAGCTTTTTCTTTTACATTAGTTTCCCATTCTCCTGCATGCACTGCACAGTCAAATTTATAATCACATCACTGAATCCTAATAATACATTTTGCAACGTTTCCATACTAATCATTGCTTCTTTGTATCTCACTGATTAAATGCACACATATATATTTCTAATACTATTTATAATTTCTTGTCTAAGAACTTACATTAATTAAAGTTTTTCAAAGAGCTAAGCCCTGATTCTTAAACTGAAAGACTCTTTTTACTCTAATGCTATATGACAAGAGGTAGCAACTAATGTTTATATTATTGATTAATCAGACACTGAAGGGATTAGGTTCTAAGATTGTTTAGCACACAAAAATCCATACTTATTGCATTAAAACAGATTTTGAGACCTTGTTTATTGGCTATATCCAGTGTCAGGCCTCCAGGATTTATTCAAGCTGAAATGTCTATATTATATGTGAACATAGACCAATATGTTAAGAGGTATATCTAATGCTGGCAACACAAAGGCAAATGATTGTAGTAAATTACAGGTCAGTAATTGAAAAAGACCATTTATGCAAACACTTGTAAATTTAGAAAACTACCTAAACATTAAATATATTGGGTAAATAAAGATGAAGTTTGGACTAGTACACAATTTTGGCTACTGTTTTCTTTGCTTAATGGATTTTCTATTATGCATTCGTTTTATAATTTTCACGGATAAAAAATTTCATTGGCTTAGCCATAACTTTTACATGTGTATTCAAACAGAAGCATGTGTTCCTATTTCTCTTCAGTGTATAATGTACTAGCTGGTGCAAGCAAACACTGGTTGCTCTTTTAAAGAGACAATGTCATAGGTACTCAAGTATGTGGAGAGGTGAGTCTTTGTGCATGTGTGTTTGTGTGTTTTTAGCTGTGAATATGTATGAGACAGTGACTTTCTGAGAGTGAGTCACACTAAAGAAATGTAAGAACTGCATTAATAAAATACATTAATAAACTGCATTAAGAAAATATTTATTTGGTGATTTTAAACCCTTGCTATATTTGAGAACCATCTACGAAGAAAATATTGCATTTTCAGGTTTGTTCCATCTTTCTTGTAATTTGATATGCCATTTGGACACTTAAAATAACATGGTTTACACAATAACTTTTTTCAGTTTCCTGCAAAAGAAGTCATGACAATTGCAAAGCTCATAAGTCATGTATAAAAAATAGGTTTGGATTCTTAAGAAACATTTTGAAATTTTTACCCAGAAATTTTTAACAGTTTTGCTGACTTGAGGTTCAATCTCTAATTGTCATATTGCAAACACTTGCATGGATGTACTTAATCCTACTTATAGGTGCGTGGCCCATGCATGCACCTCAAATAAATAGGTGACTGTATGCAAGAGATGTTTTCTTTCTGCAACTGTTCTTGCAATTCTGTTTTCATTTCTATTTATTATTGCCAAGAAGAATCTTGACACAAAGTCATGGCTCATGGCTTGCCATTATGAACTCAAAGTCTTTTAGTTCACTTTATATTGAAGTGCTTTGTTCTGATTCCTCACCTCTAATATTAG
>KZ506447.1:58906-80471 GCA_002844005.1 Limosa lapponica baueri
TATGTAAATTCAATTGCACATTATTTGCATATATCTGTCCTTACACACACATTTTAATACAAGTTCAAACAATTCACATTTTCTATTTCAGTCTTCATAATGTGAGCATAGAGTGTGATAGATTCCTCAAGACACAGAGATCCTTTATAAATGTTCCAGTTTTCTCTGCAAAATAGTTGGGGTCTCAATAACTAGGGGCATTTCAGCCTGTAGATTAATAGTTGACTGGACCTCTCAGATATTGATGTACTGGAAATCTGTAGCCTGTTCTCAGAATGGTGCAGGCTATTACCGCATCCCTCCTTATTGCTTCTGTAATGTTTTACTCTACAGAACAACATCTGTTTTGCTCTTAGCTCATATAAGGTGAGAAAATCTACATCATCTTTGCCCCCATTGCTATTTCATCTTAAATAAAAACAGAATCCCAGTGTGATGCCTGAAGGTTTTACTGACAGTATGGCATCTCGAAATGACAACTGCTTAAGCTCAGTGCTTTCTCTTACTCCATGAACATATCGGAGTGGACCAAACTACCTTAATGGATAAAACATTGGAGAGCAGAGTAATATTGTTATTATTTTGTAATATTTAGTCATAAGCTAATTTGATATACAGGATTATCCTGTAACTTTTTCTTTAACTCTTATAACTAAAAGCTTTACCATTTTTCCATAAGGTTGACTGGATGTTAAGCAAGATGTGAATAATTGTCATACACTTAGTTATAATTAAAACTTTCAACACGATTTTTGAAACCGTTACTAAATACGTCTATTTAGTAACTATCACTATCATACTCTATTTCTTCATATTTCTGGGCTCCTGTCTCACCCTGATGTCTGGAACTAAGCAAACAGATGAAATCCATTATTTTTATCCCTTGCTTCTCTATCTTTCTTTGGGACATAAAATTAGTCCCTGCAATACAAAACAAGCTTAAAAAGTGTGAAACTGCTTAATTCCACTTAGACATCTGTTAAACTGCAGTCTAAGTTGCTATTTTATTTAAAATATCCATTACGGTATTTTATCCTTATGGAAATCCCTAAAAGGGGACTCAGTTATCTAACATGGATTTAGAGCAGCCTTTTGTCCAAAACACAATCTGGAGTTGTTCATTCCTGTCATTCATAGGCATAGAATGACAGAGGTGTCACTAATGTGTCTAAAAACACCATCAGTTTCCACATTTTCTCCTATGCACCCAAAGCAAAGGTGCCTAAAGGGTCTCAGAAACAAATCTATCTCCCTCATATTTTAAAGGAATTAATCCTTGAAAGAGCCATTCTACAACTATTAATTATCTTAGTAAAGTAGCAATAATGAAAACCCTGAAGATCATAGGGCCTGTATATCATAGGCCCTACTGCATGCAGCCGTTGATCTTTTGCATCTACAAATTTACTTCCTGCTGCATACATTTCTTCCATTCCTTCTTCTTCACTGACTGCTCTCCTTGGAAATAAATGATTTCCAATCCAGAAACTAGCAACACTGTGGTCTCCTAGCTGTCAGTGTGTAACATGATGGTTATCTGAGCATCTCTTCAGATGGGCCATTCTAATAGGTGTTGATGTTGATCCTGCTTCATTCAACAACTTCTTGTTTCCCTGGAAGCAGCTTACATCTGCTTGGGCAAATTCTGTCATCACTGCCATTTCATTTGCAAATGCCATCTGTCCTGGAACTCCCTCAGGAAACAATCCTTCTTATCTGACTCACCAGAGACATCCACATCATTTGCACTTTTCCAGCAATACTTTCTTGAAGTGCTACATGTCATGTAAAGAGTCACCTCAATGCAGCAAATTAACAGATACCATTAAGTTACCAACTTCAAAATTCCCTGTTTGTAACTCTGCACATCATCTGTTCCACTGATATTAAATATCTTTTTAGGGTAAACTTAAAAACACTGTGCTTTCAATACAAAATTTCTCCATTGCTCTGCCTCTGGAAAGTCTCTTTCTGAACCCTGAGCCAGATTCAAGTAGAGGGTGGTAGCTTCCCCTATCTGTGTTTCTAGAAACATGGGTAAAGCCCGAAGTAATAGGTTATTCATTGTGGCCAAATAGTAAAATAACTAGATTGCTAATTGCCTTATAGCCAATATGTACAAACACATCTGGAGAGTTTGTTATTTTCTCATCCCTGTCTTTGGTTAAAGAAGAGAAGAGCTTGGTTAAAATGGATAAAATCTTATGTTCATTTAACTTCCATGAAAAGTTCCTCTCTCATCTTGAAGAAAACATCACCAACTGTGACAGCAATGGCCACACATGATATCAGCACTTGGCTTTCTTCCAGGCCTATATCTCAAAGACAGCATAAACCAATATCATATAAGTAAACCTGAACTATAAATATGGTTTTGGCAGTACTGTGATGATCGTTGCAGTTCCTTGCTGCTTTGCAGACATTTCCATAGCTCCGGAGCAGAAACAGGAAAAGGTACATTTGGACTCACTTAAATACTGTGTCAGACAACATTAAGATTGATTTAGTTTAGCCCAGGATTCGGTAGCTAATGTTCTCCACTGTGCTGTTGTGGCACGGAGGCAGAAATGAGCTGACAACCAGTGTACAACTAAACAAAGACAACTGAAATAATGTCTTTATTTCAGCTGTCTCAGACTAATCTGTGATGGTACTTGCAAATGCAAAAAATCCTTTCCCAATATCAGTTTAAAACTAGTGCCAACCATCTTCTGGAAGGCAGAGGGACCACTTTTTCCTTTTCAAATAGTTAGTGCCAAATAATAATGTCCAGAATAGCACAGGCTTAAATGGCAGTCTTATGGCTGACAGTGAAAACTAGAACAGTTTGCTGCCCTGCTGTGCATAAGAAACATTGACTTGACCACATTTTTGCTCTTAAACTGTCTGGATTTTCCATGCAGGGGAGGAGATGACTGAAGATAGTGAGAAAAACATTTTCAAAAGAGAATAATGCACATTTTGGAAAACTGTAAAGCAAATGAAGTTACTTGGTTTAGTAGTAAGGAAAGGTCACAGATAATGTCCACAGATAATGTCTGTAATGTCCAGATCATATATTTATTCACTTATGTTTTTGCTGTTTTTGTGTTGTAGTAGCGCCTTTGTAAAGAAAATACCAAACCTCAACTCTAAAATTGTACACCCAGCATAAGTTAGCAAGATATACTTACATATACTGTACTATAAAAATACTAGACAAAATGATAGGACATTGGCCTGAATTCTACAGTTATGCCAGTGATCCCATGGACTTGCTTACAATGGATTAGATTACTCAAGTGTGTTTTCTAGATTCAGTTTTCAGTACTGGACTAGGAATGTACACTTAGTTTGGCCCTATACCATTTCAGTAATCATCATATATGTGTATATATATAATAATTAAAAAAAGAAAATGAGCACTATTTAATTCAATACTTCAACTTTTGAGTGTATATATAGAAAATGTTCCCCATTCTCTACATAAGAAGACAAACCTTATTCATCTTTTATCTAGTTTTTTTTAGGTTATTCGCAGATTCTTTTTATTTATTTATTTATCTAAAAGCATGCAAATTTTAAAACCGTAATTGTGATACGGTTTTAAATAAATGAGCCCCGTACAGCAAATTTCTCTATAGAACTTAACATTGTATGCTTGGTTCCATTGGCGTAGACTCCAATCCTGCAAACTCTCAGAGAGGGCTGATAGTAAAATGAAAACACTAAGCATGCAGTAAATAAACAATCAATAAGACAACAATGAGTAGCAGTTTCAAAAGAGAAGTAGACTTTAGAATACCATTACTTATTTTTACATTTTTCTTCAATTTTTTTGAGAAAAGATGTGCATTTACTCCACAGCACACAGTATACTCAAATACAGCTCATAATTCTTCCTTTGGATAGTATTTAATATAAAGTTTTTGTTTAAATTAAAAATGTTCTGTTTGTGTAAACACAGTTGTAATACTTATTGAGCAGGTTTTCAAATCTTGTATACTCCCACTAATAGAGGAAATGCTTGATTCTAGTTCAAATAGTAATATACATATCCTTTCATAAGAAATTTTAGAAGTATTTTTCCATATTTCCTTTTATTTTCAACCTTGATCAATTTTCATTTGAAAAGGTAATTGTAAAGTCCCATAAGTCTCAAAACCAACACTAATTAGATATTCAAACATTCATTCAACCAAAAGAATTTACCAAGGAATGCTAATGATGTGAACATCTTTCTTTTTGTCTAAATGCATTGATTGTTCTAATTGCAAACTGTAGAAAGTAAAGAGAATCCCACAGGGTTTGGTTTTGGCGCCTTTTTCTTCTTTGTTTGTTTTCTTTTCTTTTTTTTTGAACACTGAGTGTATAAAAAAAAAACCTACTGGGGAATAAATTAGGATTATGATATTCAGTATCATTAGAAATGGGGTGTCATACTAAGTAAAACACAGCCAAATATAATTTGGAAATATCTAATCTATTCCGAACATCAAATTTTGGTTATTTTGAAACCTCACCACCTAGCTGTGTTTAGCTTTCTTTTCCAGCTACAGGAACATATCCCTGTGTAGTTACAGCTGTTAGTCAAGATGGGAATCAAAGGTCAGTCTCTAGACTAGGTGATCCACTGGGCTAGTAGGCTTAAAGCATCGCCATTTCTGAAATCAGTAAGTGATAAGAAAACAGCATTGTATTCAAACACTGATGATATTCCAAGCTGGAAAAGCAACTATCTACATCTAGGTCATCACAAATCAGCCAGAGTGCCAAAATCATGCCTGCATATCTGGAATAAAATGCCCAAAATGCATTACTGCCACACTTGCAAGCATTTGAATGAAGAAAGAAAGGTTTGTTGGCTACTTTTATTTGTTTGTTTGTTCATTAATATTTGTGAAGTTGTAAATGCAAAATTGTAACATGAAATAAACAAAGATGGTTTTTGCATGTGTGTTTGTCAAGGTTATTAAGATGAACATATCTTGATCAGCAACAAATTTTTAAACAATTATTTGCCACAGTTAACATAAATATTTAAATAATACTTATTTTTGTAAAAAATAATTACATATTTTATTCTTTTCTAGCTATACATGAAAGACAAAATGCAGTTCATTATTAAAAGGAATTCTAGTTGTGATCTTTAAGTGAAACAAATTCCTATACATAGTCAAGTAGAGAGTTCCTTGGAATACACCCCAAAAATAACAAATGAGTTATTCAGAAAACAAATATTCTGAACACCAAAGCATGTCTGGCTGTCCACAGACTGCCTAGTAATTTTTCCCATTTCATCTCTTTTCTGAAAGCTTTCTCTGTTCCTCATATAGGATAAAGTTACACTCCACAAGATAAAGAAACCTCTACATATTTATACAGTATTTTTCTTCTTTTTATGTCATGGAAATGAATAGCCAAATCGTGTCTACTTTCTGTGGGAATACTTAAGAGATGCAGAACTGCAGGGAATCCCCTTTTGCCCTGAAGTTTCTCCCCACAGAAAATAGGACTGAATTGCCATCCTCCCAGCGGTCAAAGGCAGAGGAGGACGAATGCTGCTGGTAAGGAGGCAGGCATGGAGAAGGACGTGCCCCAAAGCGGGGTGCAAAGTCCCCAGGAACGTTTGCTTGTCTGCACGTATTGTACAAAGTCATCAGTGTTACTCAGCATACAGCATGCAGTACCCTTTGAAGCTTTATTAAGTGTGTTGAGGTGGTGTGCCCCAGAAGTCCTGTAGAGAAGCAAGGTCCAGCTTGCCACTGAGCTGGTGCAACCTCAAACACAATGCTTACAGTTCTCCTCTAGCTCTGCTAAAGCATCTGTCCTAAATGGAATTAAGCTGCATTTTTGTATTTTGCATGTCTGTCTGTGCTCACAGGTGTGCATATGCAGACCTACACCTGCCTTTAATCCTTGTCTCTGTCAGTTGTGTGCCTGCATACATGCACACATACACTACAAGACAAAATAGTGAATTATCATTAAAGCGAACCTTTTTCTATCCAACTTCCTATGACAGGAGATAATAATGGACTAAGCACAATGTTTTACTTGTCTTTTGAAACAATTACCCAACCAAAAGTTGTCATCAAGGAGAATTGACAGTACCGGTACTCCTCCAAATACTGTGTGGTTAGAGAGAAGTTCAGACCATACTCCAAGAAGGGAAAAAAAGTCACTGATTTCACTGCTCCAGGATTTTGCCTCTAGTTTTGAAATACATGGTTAAACTGAACACTTTTTATTCTTTCGTTATGATCAATTTACTGTCAACTTTTTCACTTTATGTTGAACATAAATGTTAACATTTTTTTTGTGAAAGTGCTTTTGCTGACTGCCTCACATATCCATGACTTGCCTTTCATGCATACCTCAATAATCTTGGAACTGGGAACTGATTGTTTTCATGTTACTTCACAGGATTTGCTTATCTCTTTCCCCATTTACGTTGCCCTAGATCTCTAATTTTACTGTAGGGAAAAATACTGCTAATACAAAATTTGTCATGCAATATTTGTAGTAGCACCTCATTTTTAATCCCACTTTAATATGTTTAGTGTAATTCTAAGCAGCAAAGATAATGAAAAAAGACTGTCTTCAAATTCAGATTTGCCTGAAGAAATATGTTTTCTATGTCCAAGATAGGATTACATTAAAAATGTAATTTTGGATATATGTTTATATTTATATTATTTATATTGCTACTATTTTTATTTATGCCTATACTATTTATATTTATACATGTAAATGTATACACTTCACTTTCACTATCTCAGTTAATTGCCAAGTGACTAAAGCAATGAATTGAAATAAACACAAATATGCTGTACCCCAATCTGGAAATTAAAATCAACTTGTACAGAAAATGGCCTAAAGTGACTGTTCAAGTTAATTCCTTTATTTATTCAATACTTTACACAAAATACACTTGTAAATATAACATCATACTTGTTACATGTAGTTTTAAAGTGCTTTGGTGATTTTAAAATGTTTAATGTATGGTTGTATATTTATTGTACATATTCTATTTATAATAAAAATTGCACATTTTTTTCTGACATGTAGTTTTACCCCAGAGACTTTCCTATATTCTTGTACCTTTCCTATCATGTAGGATGTCTTAAAGGATGACACAAGTAACTATTTAACATATTTTGTTGTCATTTCTTTGTTCCTTTTCTCTAAAGTACACTTATCTTCCTTGAGCAGAAGGAACAGAATGAATTTTGAATTCTTTCTGTGTTCTTAAGAATGCATTTGTATAGTACTTAAAATTTTGCCCAGAATGTGAGGGGTGGAAGGCAACAACAATCTTCTTTCAAGCAAAATGTTGTGATTTGTCCCTTACCAATCCGTGATGATCTTGAGCAATTTAATCTAAATAGAGTCTGCTATTTTCACACATGAGTGGGTAACAATTGGCTCTGAGGTGCAAATGTGATGAACCATTGACCGTGTCATTCAAAGGGAAAAGAAGCCACAAAAGCCATAATATATGCAGTGAACATAAGGCTAAATTGTTATCTTTAGATAACAAGTTATTGAACTTTTTTTAATGTAAACTTTACGTACACTATGATCTTTTCTGTAAACTAGATAGCTAAAAAGACATAAAGGTAATTATTGGAAACCAATTGCAGTGAACTGCAGAACAAAAGCCATTCCTTTTTATGATGATAATTGAGCAGAGTGCTAGGCTTAGTAGGATAAAATGATTTCAAGCCTCTTTACATTGTGTTGATTAGGAGATTGAAAATGTGATGTCTTAATAAAGAGAAATGTACAGTTCAAAAAACACAGCTCCTTTTCTACATTGTCTTAAATACAGGTTATTTTTCTCTTTGTCTCTCACATAAACCACAATGCTAAGGGCCAAGTCCGACACGTTTCTTTCCATGGCACCCTAATAATTGCCCCAGTATAGCTTTGTTAGCACTTAGTCCAGTTAGCACTTAGTCCAGTACCACATGATGTACTCTCTTCCAAGTCGATTTTCCTTCAGAGGCCCAGATAGCAATAGCTACACCTCTTACCCCCTTCTACATTATTCCCAATAACAGGAATATAGCAAATAATAGGCTCATGAAGTAACTATGGGGCTGAGAAACATCAAACACAAAATGGCTCTAGAATTTAGAAGCACAAAGTGACATGTTCTGTCACATCAGGAATGATGGCCTGTGTATGATGGCCTGAATCTCCACCCACATTATTGTCTGCTAATTCCGTCTCTCTATCTGAGCTGCGGGTATTTGTTCAGAAAGAAAATAGCAAATCTTATGGAGCAATAAGCAATAGCAAATAGCAAATCATCATGATGCAATGTGTATAGTAGCCCCAACGTGAAACATCCCTGACATTATAATTATTTTGAAAGCTTACCTGGGAAATATGGATTTCCAACTGCTGATGTACAGAAGTGAAGGGAGATCAGGATGGAAATACTTCTGAAGTCAGAAAACTATATACCTTTTGTTTCTGCTGTTTTGTTTTGGTTCTTATCTTCCTGTTTGGAATTGGATTGCCTACAGGCAATGATTTGGAAATCTGGCTACAGAGATTTTTCTTCCTATAGACTGTCCCTAGGGGATTTCTGACCCAGATCCCATTTCATCCTTGCTTAAAAGCTACTTGCATGTGAGATGTGGAACGCCAGTGTCATACAGGACAGTTCTGCACAGATGTCAGCTATTGATAATGATACACTACAAAGCTTTCAGTAGTCACGGTAAAAATGAGACCATTTTTTCTTTCCACAACAGACATGGCCTTCTGCTTATTCACACAGCTAGAAGCTCTTTTTCTCTCCTTTTCTTTTTTAATGATTTTGTTATTAAGAGATAACATCGTTTCTTGAATTGTGACAGTTTTTGCCTGTCAGAGTGCAAAAGGGGAAATTCCCTCTCGCCATCAAATGCAAGGCATAACATGCAGCAGAAACAGTGTGGTTCAGGTGAAAAACGGAAGGACAGATGGCTGAACAGCATCTTTCATCCCTCTGTATGACTAGGGGCAAGGAACCTTGGACTTAATGTTACCCAGAACTATTCAGACAAAAGAGATATCAATGAAAAATGGTGATCTAAAAAAAAAAAAAAAAAGCCTTGCATAGAAATACATGGATTTCAGTGATTATTTTTCCTTGGGAAATTTTCTTAAGATTTAATTAAAAATTTTGGTCAAAAACGAGAAAGAGAAAGGAACTATCCAATAACTAGTTGCCTGGTGGTTAGGGAACTCACCAAAGATAAAAGACCTGAATTCGTGTCTATAATGACCCATAAGATGCAGGGCTGTAAACTTCATTATCTAAAATTGGAATGCAGTTCCCTGTACTATTATATATTCTGTCAATGAATTCAGTTTTGAAAGGTCTCATTATAGTCCCACTTTGGAAGTGTCAAATTATAAACATTTTCCAAGAAATGTCCCAGTTCTGAGTCACAGGATTTTCCCAGTATGTCTGTCATCTCATGCTGTAGTACCTGATCTTCCATTAAACAAACACAACCTCTAACCTTTCTAGCTGCAAAGATAACCTTCAAACTGTGAAGTGAATGTATTCATTTTTATCAACAATGTCTCATTTGGTCTGAAGCATGAAATGAATGCAAATTTTTTTCATTTATCACACTGCTGAATATTAATACTAATGCAATCCGATTTTTAGTGTCAAGAACTATTTCTATGTTGATCAAAGCCTTCAGGAGACAAGATGGGAGGACCTAGCATATGCTCTGTGCCTGCTGTGAGTGCTCTTTGCTTCCACAGTCCTGGGGAGTTAAAAAGTGAGAGAAAAAAAAGGAGTTTTAGAGGCAATAGACCTCCATGTCTGTCATGATAACAGCTGAAGATCTTGTCCAATGAAATCCATCCAATTTTCCAGAGGTTCACAACCTACAGAATTCCATAGACACTACAATTGCATATCCAAGGAAAGAATAAGTATAATTCTATTATTTACCTTTACTGATATGATGGAAATCTAGTGCAAATTCTTTCAGATAAATTGTAATCTCAAAAAGGGAAACCTGAAGTTAATGATATAAATATCTGAAGCCTAATGCCTATCTGTCTTCCATTAAATGCTTGAGCAAAGCAGTTAGTTATGGATCTATTTTCACTAGGACTACCAAGAAAATCCAATGACAACTGCAATATCTAGAAAAAAAAAATCCATTGAGCCTAAAAGAAGTTAAATTTATCATCCATATTTATCATCCATCCCACCAAAATATACTTAACTGCCAAAAGCAATTGAAATAAAAAAGGGCGGGGAGACAGGTGTTCCTAGTGATGCTAAATAAAAATAAACAAATAAAAAAACAATAGACACACAACTCTGTATCAATAACTGCAATGTTGTATTAGACTAGAAGCCCAGGACGCACAAGAGAATAAGGTTGGGTTGAGGTTTTTTGCTACTTTTTTTTTTTTTTTTACATATCACACTAGACTGTATTTAGAGAGGACATTACACATATTTTACATGTAGGAATTTCAACACTTTGAAAAGACACTGTTTGTATCAGTCTGTTTTAATATGTGTATATCTAACATGATTTACTGGAAGTTACTGATTGGGAAAAAAAATCATTCTCCAGTAGGAAAAAAAAACCAACCCAAACCAGGTTTTTCTGAGAATTTAGCAAGTATTTGTTTCTTTGTAATAGAATAATAAATGGTACACCTCTTAAAGGTATGAGGGGTTTTGGGGAGCAGTTGTTTGCTCATCTTTTTGTGAATGATGAAACCCAAGAGAAAGGAAACTTTAACCCAAGTAAAGCTTTTATTTAAACTGAAGTTATGCCAAAATAAACTGCAGTGGGATTTTTCCTCTTCTGCACTGTAGTATAAAGAGTTTTGAAAACAACCACACCAGATTTCTACTGTGTATGAAAGTTACCCATCACTATTAGGATGAAGAAAGTGCAAGTATTTCCATTTAACCTTTTCATTTTCCATTCCATTGTGTGCCACTCCACATACCTACCTCTGCCCTGTCCCCCCAATAATCAGTGTGGAACAGATGATTTATAGCCCACTTTATTTTATATAAGCCTTTGAGCTGCACAAAGTGCACAACTGAAATTAAGTTCCAGAGGACAACATGAGCTGGTTTGGGGCAGGAGGGACTGGGAGGGTGGTGGTCAAAACTGCATTAGCTCTACAAAATCCTTGCAACATTTCTTAAAACAAATTGCAAATTACCTGCAGACGGGGCTCCATTCCCTTTCACAGAGAAACTCATGTTTCTATACTGATGTTGATGAACTTTCCTTACCCTCATTCTATAAAAATCACCTTTTTCTGTGATATGAAATTACCTTTGCCTGCACTGTGGCATAAATTGAGTGATTTACCTGAGACCACACAAGAAATCTGTAGCAGAGAAATTCACTGACCTTCCATTCTGGTTGGTAGTAACCACTGAATTATCCCATCTTTTTCCTGAGTAGAAGTTGGCCAAATATTTTTGAACAATTAAGCAAATAAATAAATAAACCAGCAAAATAGTCAATAAATAAAGGTATGTAAACACTTTGTATTCACTGAATTTGGGTAAGAACTTCAGCTGTTTAAAATCAGAGTTGCTCTATGGAACTGAATAAAGCAATTCTGATTAATGTTCCTAGGTAAGGTTCTTATTTTTTTCCCTCATTCAAGTATTAGCCCTGTTAACAATGAATCCTTCAACTCTGTGTTTTAATGATACTCTCAATTGAAAATGTTATTAGGGACCTATTCCTTCAATTCTGTGCAACCATAATAATTTATTTCAAGTTAGAACCTGGCCTAATGCTTCCTGTGACAGGATATCAGGTTTCAGTCGCTTGTCTCCAGAGCTATGCCAGCTGGGCTTTCCAGCTCAGTTTTAAAGGCTAAAAAGCACAATTTCCTTGCCGAAGTGAAAATAAGACAAGAAATCTAGGAGGACAGGTCATTCAAGAAAGAACTAGGAGCTGGCATTTTCTGTAAACTTTATTTTTAATTAATAAAATAAATAAATAAATATACAAACCACTCCCCCCCCCCCCAGATTTATGTAAGTAAAAGTCTGAAGAAATGTTTTACTGAGAAATTATGCCAGTATATTCACATTGCGTGGAGCTTTCCAATCACCTTTATTTCTTGGCCAACAGTGTCCAATTCAGCAAAAAAAAAGGTGTGGAGGGTTTCTTCCTTACTTAATAAACCTGTGAAAGAAAGAAGTAAGTCTTATGAGTGACAACCACATTTTCTATGCTCTTTGCTGGAACATTTGCATCTAATTCCTGATAAATATGCTGAATAGTTATGCTTTACATGTAATTTTATTAAAAAACAAAACAAAACAAAAAACCCCAAACAATACTGGAAAACCAAAATCAAAATAGTAACTACCTTTGCCCTCCCCCAGGAGTAATATTAGAGCTGTTATCCTCTAAATATTCTCTCCAAAATACTTGGCAAGTAGTTCTAAGAATTTGGCTCATAATTATTGAAAAAATACTGTCAAGGAACAGGAAAAAGCCTGGGCTGCTCCGCAAGGGAAAATGAACCAGGAGTAGCAAATGCATGGGTAGAAGTCCCAAGTGAGGCTGGTGAGGGTGACTAAGGCCTGCTGGTGCACTCTGGGAGCACATAGAACCTCTATGTTGCTTGGTGTTTTCCAGGAATGCTCCTCAGTGTGTAGCCCTGATAATTAACAGGGTGGTGAAGTTTTCCCTGGCTGAGAGTCCAACATTTGCTTTGCTTGGAAACCTGAGTGCTCCTGCTTCCTGACCGCGGGCAGCAACTGGTGTGGAAAAGGTTTTGGGTGACAAGGCTTTAGGAGAAAGTTGTGAAAAATGAGGTGGATCTTCAGGGACCGTGGGAACTCCAGCAAGTAAGTAACTGGGTAAATGAGCTCTGTTTTATAACCATCTCAAACCTAACAGTTTTGCCTGTTTAATGTGAAGAAGGATACACTTGCCTCTCTGTAGCCTAGCGCATTTTCTTGTTAAGTGGCCCTACAGTAGATACCCTTTTTTAGGCTTCAGTGGGTAACATTTATTTTTATATTATTTTTATCATTATGGGTGAAACAGTGGTTTAATTAACTCCAATGAGACTTTAGTGGATAATTAACTGTGAGGTTGGAATTCTCCCCATATTTTTGTGTTAAGTTGTAACTAAGCTAAAGAACCTTCCACACGACACTTGCTATTCTGCGTTTCCCTTGCACAAAAGCAGAAAGTGTTAGTAGGAAATAATTTGCCAGAAACACAAGATCCTCCAATGTCAGAGGATCTTGCAAATCTGAATATCTGTGCCCAGTGCCAGAAACAGTACTGCACACACAGAAATCACAGACTGCAGCCTTAAAGTAGGTCATTTCCCTGAAAATACTTTTGTGGATTTTCAGTGAACATTTCCCAAGGTAGAGCACTTCTTTTACTGCTTTCTAAGGCTATATGAAAATTACTGACAGGCTGGTTTCTTGCAAAGCAATCTGTGAGCAAGCTATTTGTAACAGTGGCAGATTTAAAGAAATTTCTTATATGATTACCCATTTGCTTTTATCTTTAATATGTTTTTAAAAGTTTATTTTAACCATAGTATTTGTTTCATCAATATTAATCATAAATACAGCAGGTTTGTTTTCATTTTTCCTTCATTGTCTTTTGGTAGTACCAATCTGTTCTATCTTATCATGGACAGGGCTAGTCAGAGCTTTAGCATGGAAGTTATTTTCTTCATTGTAGGGCTAAAAGTTGTATAAAATAATGGGTTTTAAGGTTTTCACTCAGGTCTCTTAAACGCTACCTAACGAATAATAATAATTAACTGATACAAAAAATCATGTCACAGAAAAAACAACCAGTAAACAAGAAGTCATATTTCTTGTCAGAATATTGCAATTAAAAAATGGCAAAATCCATTATTTAGATTATCATTTAAGAATGTATGAATGTCTTTACTTGCCCAGACTAAACTTGTCTCCAACCATGGCCCAAACTGGCCATGTGAAAAAGAATGTAAGAACACTGCAAGCATGTATTGTACTTCCAGAATGGAAGAGAAACTCTGAGTGAATTCTTATTCCTTCACGGGCTTTAATCAGAAACAGAAATACATGGATCTGGGATAAGCATGTTTGAATGCTCTTCAGCTTCCAGTTAATAATGACCATATTAAAGAGCTGCGTGCTTTGAATTAATTTCTGGAGATTCTTTCTAATATCTGTTCTTCCTCATTCATGAGGTGCTGAGAAAAGCAGTCATTCAGTAAACAAAAGAGTTCCAAACCAGGCTCCCATCATTTGTACTTAAGAGATATACTCCTGCAGAAGTAGTTTTGAAGTATTTATTAAGCCCCAGTAGACATCTCCCTTGTAATTTTGCCCAGAAGATAATTGAGAACACCTATGGGTTGCCCCAAACTCTTCAAGCCCATCAAATCTGGCTTCAGCCATGCTTGGCCTACATTAACAAAAACTTTCAGATCCCATTTGTTGTGTATTCTTATAGTTAAAGAATTTTACTAGTTGTGAAAATATCTAGATACCCACAATACAGGAACATCTGCTATGTAAGCACCTTACAGTTGCTTGTAGCAATGCACCTCAAATTTATTCTCATGAGCATTAACTAGATTGTGCAGCAGAGATATGCTAATGTACTCTGGGGTCCTGAATACCTTAGTGTCCAGATCTAGTGCTGTGACTGACTATATAGCCTATGTGTAAGTGTGCAATTTTCCCCTGTATAAAGACCAGAAGGTGGAGCAAAGGGTATGCTTGTGTCTGTCCCTACAGAGCATGGGGCTCTACCTGGATGGTAGAAGCAGAAGCACACCCCTGCTTTGCAATTTGGATGTAGTACAGGCATCATCTCAGAATGAAATGAAATATCTTTACTATGAACAAATACTTATTGTGAGATATCTGTACAATGAAACTTTGTCTGAACTCACCAGTATGGCTTACATTTCCTCTTGACAAACAGCTATTCAGACAGGAGGAGAAAAAAAAAAAAAAGACTAACTCAGTTTTGCTCCTTTAATCTTTCTTATAAAGTATATTTGCACTTGGACACCATACAGAGAACACTAAACATCTTGCTAATGCTCCTTGAGGGGACTTTGAAAGCATATTGTTTTGATGGACTCATCCAGTCTTCTTTGAAACACCATAAGGGTAACAGTATTATAAGTTAAAGTCAAAAATATTTCATCGTTTCAAAATCTTGAGAGGTGTTGAAAAAATGAAGGTGGAGTGGGTTTTTACTCAGAGCACAAGTAAGTTTGCTAAGTTTTACACACTCCCACCTATCTACAGGGGAAAGCAGAACAGAACTGAATGTGAAAAAGACAGTAAAGTGACATATTTTTGGACCACATTTATTGTGTCTTAGTGATATCTAGATCAACTTTCCAATGTAGGAAGCTAAACTAGCAGACTTGCAGGCTTACTGTGGATGCCAGGCAGTGCACGAACTCTAGCAATACCTGATTCTGCAGGTCAGACGTTGTGCACTCAACCATATATTTGCAGCAGCTTTATCAACACCACCAATATATTATTTTCTTTATAGGTGTGCTGCACAAAAATTTTGCATAATAGGACTGTTAAATCGTATTTGCATCCTCTTTTTTTGCCCTCCAACTTTTGTTGCTGATGTTAGGAAGCGGATCTCCCTGTACACCTTGTGATATCAAGTGAAAGAAACAAGTTCCTCCAGAGGTGGAGAGTCTGCTCCACTTCTAACTGTCCTCTTCAGGAATTAATTCATTTTTAGAGAAAGGCAAGGAAAACAGCCTCATAACTTAGCCACCCAGATGCCTAAACAGCCCAGATACCATCTTTCATCTCAACCCATAGAGCGATAATTTTTAATTAACATGACGTTATTTTCTATTGGTGCAGAGTTTGACCAATCTATTGAAAATCTGTTCTAGAACCAATTGTTCAACAGAAATTTCAATATCAAGACACTGTATAAAGATGGCAAGTAGCTACATTTGAACAGGACCTAGCACAACTGCTCTTACTTCCTAGTGGAAACTTGGTAGGTATTATCACTATAGAAAGCAATTATAATTATGCAGGACTATTAAATATGTGCACCAGTCAAAACCAAATAAACACCACCACACACACACCCTCCTTTCAAATAAATGTTCTCAATTATTTTTTCAATAAAATTTTGGAGCTGACCATATTATGCCACTCATTTTACATTAATGAAAGCAAAGAGGCCAGGAGAAATCAAGTGAATGGTTTTATTATGGCACCTGTGATCAAATGATCAGTAAAGAAGGGGCTTTTCGAACTTAATTTAGATACATCCCTTCTCCTCCCCCTGGTTAGAATAGCTTTTCTTAGGAAGCAGCAGTGTTACACTGCCACCCACTGCCCCGCTTCATACAGGTAAAGTCATGAGGGTAGATAAATGTTCAGGAGTAATCAAGTCTTTCCAGATACAGTCGTGACATCTTTATTAAGCTTTGAAAGCTCCTCGGGGTAAGTTGGGCAGGCTCTACTTACTTTGTTTTGAATCAGATGGAGTATGATCTTCACCTGCTGAAATAAATTGGCTGTAAGCATTACAATACCTTTATGTGTCGGGTTTTGCTTACCCACTTTCAAATGTCACCATCTTCCTCTACAGCTAAATACAGTAGTGCTTTGCTGCAGAGAAACATCCTCTGAGCTATCTCCAAATAACAGGCAATCTCTGTGGCGAGCCCCCACCTTATCTGGCATAGTTAGACAAGGAAAGCTGTTGCTATAAACTTATAATGCATAACACCATGAGCAACATTTCAGAGAAACTGAAATACTTACTGCTCCAAACTTTTCATTCTACCTTTCTGAATCACTGCATTTGCATATTTTACATTTATTTGAAGGAAACTTTTGCATTTCTCTTATCAAAATGACATTGCTTTCACTTTGCTGATGCAGGGATCATTAAAATTCTACTCATACGGGTTCATGAATGATATTTGTTTTTAGTTATTCGTTAGTTGGAAAAAAGAATGGAACCACTTTAAGGTCCAAACAATATGATTATTTTTTTAATTGCCATGTTTGTGTGTGGTTTTAAATCATGCATTCACTTCTATTTAAAATTACATTCTGATTTCAAACTCACGGTCTCAAAAGCCAATTGGAAATCTTGCTGATATTTTTCCCCCAGTTTCCAAAAACCTTCAATCACTACTGGCATTCAAAGTACATGAGCCATAGGACATGAGGTGCTGCAGTGTCAAGATATTAGAAATTACTGCAAGGTCTTCTCATTTGAGCCAACACCACCATGCCCACTTCTGGACCTCTTGATATTTATAAATAATAAAGAGGAAAATTACTAGTTTTGCTCTCAAATACTCAGCAAATTACTAAGCACTGCTTTCACTCATGTAAAATTAATTCACAGGCTTGGTGCTTGGCATTACTTTGCTATAAGAAATTGCGTTGTATCTCACATGCATTGAATACAGGACTTAAGGAAAAAAAAATCAATAAAAGAAATTAAATATAGCCAGCCTCCCTCAAACAATAAAAATCAATGCTATGTTATCAGGTACCTAAGAAGCAGGTTTATTTTCAACATTAATCTGGATAGTCGTTTCATGGTAATTGATTTTTTTATACTTAAGCTGTCAAAAACTATAACAAGCAATGATTACTTGTTATTTTCCAAATTCATAAAAAATTGATTCTATGGGGATTGTGGGTTCCCTCCCCTCACCCCCCCATCTTTCTCTGGCACTGAATTAGTTTTGTCACTGAAACTATTGCTAATCTTTCTTGTGGTTATGACAAAACTGAAAAATAAATATTCACTGGGCCTTAAATGGAACTGCTTTACAACTGTAATGAATTTCTGTTTGTCAGTGAAAATAAAGCAATCATATCTTCATTATTTTGATTGGTAAAGAGTGTTGCAATTGTTATCTATGGCTGAAATAAATGGTTGCATTAAGTATTAAATATTATATTTTCATTAATGGAAAAGGACTTATTCCTAAAAAATTTATCTAAAAGCAGACTATGTATTGTTCATCAATTTCAACCAAACATTGTTTAGCTTTCAGGAAAAAAGAGCATATCTACTAAGTGTATTATAGTACAATACGAAAATAGAAAAAAAGTATTTTTAATAAAGTTTTCTATGGCAATTCTGAAACACTGGGAAACCTTAATATAAGGTGAAGTATGAATTCAGGATTTTTTTTTCCTTATTTACTATATTTAAGCATGAAGAAAAAAAGGCAGGACAAATCTGTAAATAACCTAATTACATGCAACCTAGAAATAGAAAAGCTAAATATGAAATAGGATGCAAATTAAGAGAAGGTTATTGCAAAATCAAGACATACCATCCTGTTTCAGGGATTAACTTCAGTTTTCAGTAGGCCAGTGGAGGAAAAAAAAAAAAGAAGGAATTCTGTACAAAGTCTAAGACTCCTTGGTAAATTTTGCTGGTTATTTTATACAAACCTTATCCCGTCATACTTGGATATTATATTATACAGAATATTATCTGGAGAGTAACGAACAAATAAAACAATCTTTACACTGTTTTGATTTATTCTGACAATCTACATGTAAAAATCCTCCCAGTTCCCCACGACAAATCAGAGCGGTAACAGTCATACTTATTCCAGGCAATTTGTATCTACGCGAGAGGTTTATTAACACAAACTTGCTTTCCATAAATAGCGGTGGCAGCTGGAGCAGCAGCCAAGTTCGAGCTTGCAAAATTAACATAACAGAGAGGCACACACCCCTTCAACAGCATCAGGATTGGCAACACCGTGCATAATATCCAATCGCATTTATCATGAGAGTGGCATGGCTGTAGACAACCTAGGACATGATATGTCCTTAATATTGATATGCAGTTCTGCCCCAGAAGAAAAAAGGAGCAGACGCAAAAGTCCTTGACAAGCATTGTATTTTGCTTGTTATGATCTGTGGAATGAAGTACTACAGACTATTTTGTACTATTGGAGAGGGATAACTGTTATATGCAGAAGACAGATATGAGGTTTTTGACTCAGTCTCTCTACCCAGCTGTGAAAGCACTCTTTGGTATATTTAAATCATTTATTGTCCAGTCTTGTTTTAAATGTCTCAAGCTTTGTAATTTTCAAGACTTGCCATGCAAAAATATTCTATATTCCTACACCAAACGTTAAGATTTCATTCACTCGCACTTTTTCTTCAGACATGGAGCTTAAATAATTCCTTTTTAAAAATTTCAACACTAATTATTCATCCTTTCCCTTTTGTACTGATCACAGACCTACGCTAATAGCAGCTTTTTCACTGTTTCAGCTAGCACAGAAGAATTTCTGATGATCTTTTTCATTTAGGCATGTGAGTCAATTTGTATTTTTTAATAAATTCTTGATCCCATCTACTTTAAACATTCTTACACTATCACCTTCCTCCTCATTGCTGAGGTACAGTATTTTTTTTCCTACCACTGTATTTTAATCTTTTCTGTTCCCTGATCATTTTCAACATTTTTACTGAACTGTCACAGTAATTCATCCCTACCCTACTGGCAAAAAGATGCCAGAAGATGCAATCAACACTGTGAGACCTAGATATGGGGAAGATTATAAATCTTTGTAAATAATGCAGCCAAATGAACAATGGTTATTAACATTAATATATTAAAATATAAGACTATGCCAGTGTTTAAACATTCCTACATTATTAAAAGAACCTGGAACCTTCATTAACGATAAACTTTTTCTTTTCTTTTTTTCTTTTCTTTTTTTTTTAATTTTTATTTCCTCTCTGATGCGCAGAAAATTGTATTTTGATTGTACAAGTTAAAAGCTACAGGCTTGCTCTTTGAACAGATCACATTTTTTTCAGTTGAGATGGGAATGTTTTCCTTTTGACATTATGTCCTGTTTCTGTGTATTCTTCATGTTAGACACTGTTGTCGTTATTGCACTATAGTCAGATATGTGCCCTGTAGAAAGAGTAGTAAGAAATTTTTTTAATGATGAATTGCTATATGATATAATAAAATGTACTGGCAGTGCAGGAGGTTATTCATTTCAATGGTTTTCAAACAAAAAGGAAGAAATCGCAAAATGGGGAATCACTCCTTAGATGAAAGGCATAGGTTGTCACTTGCAGATGTGCAGCCTTTGCCAGAAACTACAAAAAAATCTGAAAGATCTTGCAGGAGCTTCCCCATTTCTTAGTCAACATCCATTAACATCCTAAAGCTCAGCCACTCAAAAGACAGGCCTATGGCCTATATGAGTAAAAAAAAAAAAAAAAGGGGGGGGGGGAGCGCCAGCACTTCAGGGGATTCTTCTACATTTCTGTTTTCATATAGTTATCTGTCCCTGTGGCATCTTAGGACCCCCAACTGTTAGCAGAGCTCCATTGTTATAGGCACTTTATACATGCATGCAACAATAAGAGATAGTCTTAGGCCTGAAGAAAACTCACTATGAAGATACGGTACCATGCCACCTTCTAAAAGTACTGCACCAACACTGGGTAACACGAGCTATAATTTTGTTTCAGTTCTTCCAAGAGATTAAATCATGGAAGTAAAATTGTTTACTCTAGTGTTTAAGAGTAGTGAAACCTCCATAAAAATCCAGTATCATGTCATTTGATTTGACTTCCCATTGTTTAAAAGAATAGAAGCTGTTAAGTATGAACAGGTAATACTTTCCCAATAGAGGGAAATCACTTATCAAATATACTGAATATTTTCTTTAAATACTTGCAAGTCTGAAAGGTTAAGTGACAAGGTTAAGTGTATAGTTTTGCACTCTTTTTGTTCCTAGTGTGCTCTGAGGTTCTCCTTAATGATAGGATTAAATATGGTTTCCAACTACAAACAGTTGCTTGTTGTTCCCTGTAGGTTAGTCTCTATATTTTGTGCTTATCACAAACAAAGAGGAAATAACTTTCTCAGTCTTTGTGAGTCTCTTAAAATGCACACACTTTGGGGAAATCATATTTTCTTGAAGGAAATGAGGCATGACCAATCACACAAAACGTGAGAAAATCCCTTGATAGGTGACCTTTGCCACGTGTAAAAGAAACTGTTCAGTGGCTGAGGTTTCATGGATTTCATGCATGAAAATCAGATTTTCTGGCCACCAGTGCTGTTCAGTAAATAAATAATCCATCATTGTGTCAAACAGTAGAAACACGAAGATACTGGCATTGCTCACTGAATAGAGGGTTTTAGTTAGCAACTTATGCAAACCCTACGTTTTGTCTTCAGGAGCTGTGTGTGTCTTTTTTGCAGTGTTTAGTTTTCATTACTTGAACTTAAGTTATTCATGTTTAGAATAAGTGTGAAGGAAGTCTGTAGTAGGGGCTATATCACCAATTTGACTGTATATACCCAGATGCACATATAAGAAGAATAACAAATAACACTATCATACAGTACACTCTGGGAATGCTTTTTGGAGCCTTTCACAGGGGAGGAAATCTATCTGCACTATACTGTTTTAGAAGAATGCTAGATACTTTTCTGTGGTATATGAGAAACAGAAAGTACCACGTACTCAACACAAACTTATTTAGCTATGCTTTATCTCACTGTGTGAA